>PNEQ01052889.1:0-34914 GCA_003012365.1 Medauroidea extradentata | reverse complement strand
TGATTATACATTACATTTTCTTTGTCATTGAAATAAATTACATTTTTTGCTACCAACACTATTTCGATTACATTATTGTGAGTTTCAGCTGTGGTATTGTGGAAGACTTGGTGCCTACATTCAAATAAAGTAATGATTATGTACAAGAACGCGTATATACATATATATATACATAAATAAGTAAAATAATCAATTACACGAATAACCGGTTTTCATTGCCACGACCGAAAATGCATGGCTAAATAATTTATTTATTAATTTAAAAACTTCACTACACGCTGCTTGATTAGTTTTCGCACCCATATATTTGGTATTAGCATAGAACTGTTCGGTATCGGTCTCTATTTTCCTCTGATTTTCTTGACAAAAAACCAATAATTTCCCTGATTTTCACAAGAATAAAAACAAATTTTTGGCAATTTATTCAACACATTTTCCGATAAGTATAAGGATTCCAAGTCCTCTCTAACACTGTTGTGTTATCCAGTGAGTGAACTTGACAAAAATTCAGCAGAAATAGCAAAGAACTTGACAATGAAGTATAATCATCAATACACGAGGGTAATTTTTGAGCAAAAGGCACAATAATCTTTCAAAAGTTCATTATTTTTCATCCTACGACTTTTATGGAATCTCAAAATGAAGGAAACAAGAAAATTCCTTGAAATTTCTCAGACGGGCTGGAATGTGCCTGATATTTCCAGGTAGCCACAATTCCCCTGATAATCCCAAGTTTTCTAGGTTTCCCAAGTGTGTGGGTTGCCACCCTGCAGAATAGTATTTGTTATAACGTCATGTGGTTAGCAGTACGGGGAAAGACAGGCTCAGTTATGTAACATTCCAAGACGGCACTACACCGAGACGGTCTCGCCGAATAGCGACATACCTCACGCACACCTGCCAGTCTGCCCCTGGTACACTCACCTAGTTCAGTTTCTACTCTCTGTGTAAGCTCGTGTCGCTCCACTTACGGATTCACGGTCTGTAGGTATCACGTGAAAGTCTCGCATACCACTTCTTTATGAAACATAACACGAGCAGCCTTCTAGATGGCCAATTGTTTCGTCAATGGCGCAAGTTGCAGTCCACAATAACATTCACGTATTTCGCTATAGTTCTGTACCACTAGAAATAAAAAAAGACTATGTGTCACAGTAAATCAGGTACAATTCTCTCTATTAAAGCCATTTACCACATTTGCGGAACTTCGGCGTTTACCTACGCATATTCGTCAGCAGTAAAACGCACGCGAAGACGTAGGGAGTGACAGGAGAATGCCTGGTATATAGGCAATACGTCATACACGCGATGATAGAAACAATACCAACAACTGATACTGTATTCAGGGCGAATAAAACAGAACTGCAACGAGAGAAACTCTAGGTGTGGGTGGGTAAGAGAGAGTGTGTATGAAAGAGAAAGATACTGACGTTACACGAGTGTATTACTGTAGTATCGGCATAACATGTACTGTTATGACTCAAGTTGGACAGGGAATAATATAACACAATCACACATCGTGCATACAAACTGTCATGTCTTGTTATGTTCTTGCGTTCACAGCCGTTGAGTTTCAAACGATTCATCAAGTGAAATTCTACACACGAAAACAGTGGCTTGTTTGAAATATTATGGGCTGTGTAAGAAGCCCTTAAGGGTGCTCAAGTGCGATAAGATCATAATTTTATACATTTATCAAATGTTGTTAGTTTTGTAGACGATACTTGTGAGTACATTTTGCTCTTACGAAACAATTTTAGCTCTCATAGTTTTCTCATAACGGTGTGTCAAAGTCAAAATTGGCATGTTCTGTTGCCATGCAAGTAGTGAAAACTAATTGACTTACGTAAATGAAATAATTCACAGTGAAATAACATGCCACGGGCTACATAACAAAACATTTTTAAAAAATTCTGTGACATATTTTTGTATTATAAAAAATTGCTGAATTGTCAACTTTTTTGCTGTACTGTTGTGATTTTTTAAAAAATTCAAAATATTACGTTATGGTCTTTTAAATACTTTATTGCATAGCTCATGGGATGTAATATCACAGTGAATTATTTTGTTTGCGTACGTCAGTTAGTTTTCACTATTTGCATGACAGCAGACCAAGCAAATTTTGACTTTGACGCACCGTTATGAGAAAACTATAAAATCTAAAATTGTTTTGTAAGAGGAAACTGTACTCACAAGTATCGTCTACTAAACTAACACTATTTCATAAATATCTATATAAAATTATGATTTTATCGCACTTGAACACCCTTAAGATGGCGTGGTACATAATTCAACGCTAAAAGCATTAATCTATATCTGCATGTTTCTTGAAGCCAATTTGCAACAATTAAACAATATCAATCCTAGACAATAATTCTAGTCAACGATTTAAACAAAATTGTTTCCAGTGTTGCGAACTTCTTAGGCACATGGAACATCGTGCATTTAACTGCGGCGCAAGAGATCAAGCGTAACGAATTAGTAATTCTGGATAAATATTTACTCATACAGTTTGCAATAACCATTGTCTAGGATTGTCATAGAGTATTTTATCTATATTGGCTTCGAAAAAAGCGTAAAAATTAATTGATGTTTTCGGCGTATATTTATCTACCACACACTATTAAGAGTGTTCAAGCGAGATAAAATCATAATTTTATATTTATATGAAATAGAGTTAGTTTTGTATACGATACTTGTGAGTACAGTTTCCTCTTACAAAACAATTTTAGCTGTTATAGTTTCCTCATAACGGCGCGTCAAAGTCAAAATTTGCTTGTTCTACTGCTATGTAAATAGTGAAAACCAACTGACCTACTTTAATAAAATAATTCACTGGGATACTACATCCCATGAGCTATGCAATAACGTACTTAAAAAACCATAACGTAATATTTAGAATTTTTAAAAAAAATCGCAAATGTACAAGGAAAAATTGAAATCTCAGCAATTCTTTTAAATACAAAAATTGTTCCCGGGATTTTATTAAAGTGTTGTATTACGTATCCCGTGGCATCCTATTTCACTTACGTAAGTCATTTGGTTTTCACTATTTTCATGGCAACAGAACATGTCAATTTTGACTTTGACGCATCGTTATGAGAAAACTATGCCAGCTTGAATAGTTTTGTAAGAGGAAACTGTACTCACAAGTATCGTCTACAAAACTAACACGATTTCATACAAATATAAAATTATTATGATTTTAACGGACTTAACACCCTTAAACGTAGGGCATGAAAAGAATATGTATGATATGAAATGCACCCGTGTTATTGTGATAAACGAGCAAAATTTGGTAAGAATGTGAATTAATTAAACATAGAACTGTGATAAAACAATAATGTGGTGGTAAGTCAAACTCAACACAATAATGTAAAAATAGCAGTGTGCATTCTGTTATTCTATGTATGTTTATTTTACGATAAAATTTATGTCTAATGCCACTGTATTAACCAGTACGCTGCAGTTACCCAGTAAGACCCTCGTGTTGTAACTCTTTAGAATTAACCGTTCTCGTGTAAAACGCACACTCAAAGTTTCAGTTCTACCAATACTACACAGTAGACTCATGGATAGGCAACACTTACAGCACACAGAGGTTATTTCAGGCAGTGCTCAGTATTTTCAAACACTTAGAATTTCTTACGTTTCAGAATTTCATACTACGTCTTTAACACCCATAATGTTGTTATCACACAATTGACTCAAATTTTTCTTACACTAACTGCAAAAAATATCAAAACCTAATCTCCCAGTCAAAACAACCAGTTACACAAGGTTTTCTGAATACGGATCACCGTTCCAATGCGCCACAACAGTATTCAATTTTATTATTTATTTTAATAATTATAAAATAAATCAGCCTACGTGTAACTGAGTAACATAAAAAACTTCTAATTATCTATTATTTGTGGTTAAAACCTTTCGGTTTTTTTTTACAGAACGCTTCGTATAACATGTGAAGGTATTATTCAACTACAATATAATTTTCCATGAACACATTATGCATGTAAGCATATTACTACCTGTACTGTACATGTTGGTTGTAATACGGCGTCGCACACTAAATATGTTATTGTGAAGAATACAGGCAGCAAACAAATTACGATTGACAGGCTAAATACAACATAGTGACGTTAGGTTGTGTTTGGTTTTACAAGAATTAAGCTCATAGAACGTTGCTGTTGCCACATCATAGAAGAAAATAGTTGTCGATTATGACCACTAGGTTAGGAACCAATCGTAGACATCTTAAGTGTTTCACAAGATCAACTAGGCTTGTGTTTTTATGTTTTATATGCACAGAAAATCTTTGCTCTTTTACTTGGAGGAGACAAATTATTGTAATTCCTTAACTTGAAAATTTTACATTTCAATTCTGTGAGCTCATAACAACGCCGCATGTATATTCTTTCTTGCAAGTCATGAATTTTGGAGTATTGCAGTTACTCAAATTCTTCCTGACTAAGTTAAAAATCCCGTGACATTTCCCTCATTTTTCCTCGTGGCATTAAATTATCTTACTTTTCCCTGTTTGCCATTTCAGACTTTCACGTGAGTGGACAGACATGACATGACAATTTTTGCGTGTTGGGTTTAGCTTCTACTTGTCTAGAAATATCGTGTTTGCTATGGCCTACCCCAGGGAAAATGTTAACTAGCAATACTAATTTAGGTAATAACGAGAATATGAAATTCATATTGTAACCCTAACCTTTAAACCTTACAAATGGTAGCAAAACTACATCCCTTTCGAGATCGTTATTTAGAGGTTATTTTTTAACCGCTGCAACTAAGATCTGGAAATAAACAAAACTAGTTGAGTGGCTAAGGAAAATTCGTCTTTTATTAAAATATTATTTCACAAGCTGTGATCATAATGGCGAACGCCTGAATGCACATATAATGCGTGTTCATGGCCTGAAAGCGTGGGAAGCTAAGGGCGACAATACTCTCGCATCACACCTCATCCTAGCCTCTTGTAACGACGTGTAGTCTTATCGCCTACAAATCGTCTCTATGAGACCTTCAGAGGTAACCTACAATTTTATGGCGCGATATTAAAGATAAAAGGGTATTCTGCACGCCCATAACTTTATACATATTTTGCACCACGATTTGCGTACCTAAAACTGACAGACACCCATTTTCAGCTCCGAGAAAGTACATTTTAGACATTACTGAACAAACTTATCATATTTTTGGACGATATTCCTAACCAGAAAACACTCAACGTACGTTAAGTAGTTGCCGAATTAACTTTTATCGGCCGAAGCCGTGCGCACAAATCGGCTATTTGGGCAGGTGGCCGTGTGCTTTTTTAAGTGAATGAGGCACGACGCCAAAGGCGATATTGGCCGGCTCATCTGGTGTGGTATCGCCTCTACCGCACGACAATAAAACGGCGTGCAAGTGGTATCGTAGAACACTAGCCTGACTGACACTTTCAGTGGTGACACCATCTTTTTATTGCTGGAAAGTTTTAAGCAATGTCCAATACACCTTTCTATAGTAGTTTCAGACAAATCCCGTGAGTAGTTGTTTAGATATAATATATTGAAAAAGTCGATTTTAGCCATTTTGAGGGGCTTCGAAATAATACTTCGAATCAACCTGATGTTCAGAAACTACCATTCCAACATCGTTTGAAGTGTACGTAATTTTCATAACTGCATACATTATAAACACGTTTAGAGTTTCTTAGAAAAAAGAGTTCTGCTAGCACGCTGCAAGGCTGTTTACATGCAAGGCAGGCGGCCTCCTTAAGTGGACTTTGATTAAGCACAAGACTTATTTGTAATTGTATATATTTATTAGGTTACTTATTTAGGATTGTATCCGCGACACCTGGGACTACTAGTCGAGGATAATACTGCGATGGTTGGCCATTTCTAGGATGGGAGTGAAGGAACAACAAACACAACACCCAGTCTTGAACCCGGATAGGAAGGATTACATTTTCACCTCCTCGACCAGGAATCGAACCACTGAACCGAGCGGTCGGACTGGCTTAGTTAGTAAAGTAGCCAATTAAGGACTCAAACTGGCTACACAATAACCACAGCTCTTCGTAAAATGTCTTAATAATTAATGGCGAACGTAAGAATACTGTACCTCAATATATTTGCAGCAGTTTTCAAATTTTCTAACAGCAAACTCACCTTATTGCATGACATTAAATGCAAATGCTTGCTAATCAAAAAGTCTCGCTAACCTCAACAAAAGTAATTAAATGTATGAAGTTACTTAATTATTTTTATCTGGCTGCTCCTTACACATTTAGTATGTTCTGTCACTGTTGCCAAACTATTAGCACGTCATAACGAAGGCCACAGATCACTTTCTTACTAACCGAGCGAGGTGACGCCACGGGTAACTCGTTGGAAGAAGTAGATATTTTGGTCAGCGCATAACACCGACGTCTTTGGCGCTGGTGAGGGGTGACACGTGAGCATGGAGCAGCGCCGGAATGAAAGTGCGGGGGAAACGGGAGAGCTCCGAGAAAACCCGCCGATCAACGGTATCGTCCAGCACTATTCCCACATGCGAAAATCCGGGGACCGACCCCGCCGGGAATCGAACCCGAATCGCCTTGGCGGGAGGCGAGTGACCTGACCCCTCGGCTACCGCGGCCCCTGTAATTCGTTGGACTCGCATTCGGAGGACCCGGTTTCAACTCCCGGCTCCGGCCGTCTTTACTTCCGTTTTCAATGGTTCCCCGAAACAGCTTTAGGCGAATGTTTAAACGTTTCCTTAATATAGGCCATTATTGTTTCCTGTCTCAGTTCCTTATCGTGTAGGCCCACTTACATTTAAGTGTATAGGCTGTTCACGATAAAGTGAGCACTGCTTAAAATTTCCTTTCAGCAATTTTGCATCCATCTTGACTATTTTTAAAATAAAAACTTCCATGAAACCAAATTTTGAATAAATTTCGGGGGGGGGGGATACATTGAGAGGAACCTGGCTCCCCTGCCCCACCTTAGTTACGAGCCTGCTTCAATCAACTTCTGCCAAAACCACGGCTTCCAGCCAAACTACAAAATAATGTTTCTAGGCCATACATTAAAATTCAAGTATTTCCCCATAAATTTCAGGAACAGATTGAAATAAAGGACATTTCAAGGATTTCAAGAAATCAAGGACATATGGCCACCACACAATGTTCCTGTACAGACCGTATAAACGGACATATCTGGATCATTTTAGGAGCAAAACTGTCAACTTTCATTGCAACAAAGGATTTGATACCCTTATCTCTCCCTTTGGTTCCAACCCTCGGACGAGAGTAACAACTCCGGGTAGGGGACGTTATTTACCCGCTCGATGACTGTAATTCAGACTGCGATGAAAGTTTTATAAGTTATGCGTGTTCCCGCGCAGGTTTCTGACATAACAAACTATTGATACGGGAGTAGAGCTAGGAGTTCAAAACGGGGCAGGGGCAGAACGGAGTACCCAAAAATTTAGTCAAAAAGTTTTATTTTTTCAAAATGTTACTAAAACAGTCATATACGACCATTAACATTATTTTACACAATTTTGAAATATCAGCAATTTTTCGCTTTAAAATTGTTGTTCGAAAATGAAAAAAGTATTTCCCACTTTTCATTAGTATCAGTATTAATATCATTACTTATACGAAATATGATGCACTGAAAAGTTGTAATGAAAAACTTTTTTCTGTTTTTTTTTTTATTTTGTTATTTGTTCGAAACAATTTGTTTAATTACTCAAAATAAAAATACATATTTTTACGAATAACTTAACATAATTTGGAGTACTTAGACTCAACTTTTGTACGACTCAAAGAGACATTAAATAGGAAAGCACACGAACGAAGTCGCGGGCAATAGCTAGTTACGTAATAAACGTTCACATAATAATGTTCACTGCCAGGTCAATCCTACTAATATTTTGCTCGACGTTAGATAGTGACAGTTGTCAACAGGTTGGATTTTCGAACCTAGGTGTTGTTATGTGTAATCGTTTCCTTGTTGATTAGTTTCTAAGTATTAGTTGTAACTTATACTATATCGTCATTATATGTACAAGATATGCATTAAAGTGTGTTAAAAATTATACGTGATGGTTTCTTGTAAAATAAATAGATGAAGTATATAATGGAAGTATTTTGTTGGCGCAAATCTTAAGAGAAAAATTCGCGATTGAAAATTGACACAAAAAACCAACATTTGTTAAAATAATCAAAAGTAAGGAGAAATGAATAATGACATTCCGAGTGCATTTTGATAATAAGATCTGCATATGTGAAGAAGTGGCTTCAAATACCTTTCACCTTTATTAAACAATCGGGTTGCTCGAACCTCCCATGTATCGCGTGTTGCCTACCTGTCAGACTCCACATTTTCTATGATTATTTTCTCGAAAACGATTCACTTGTGGATGTTGCGACAAGACGAAATTTTTCGTTTACTGGGGCCTCCTGTTACAAAATGTGTCATTCAACACCCAAAAAATGTAATGATAAAAAGTTATCTGACAAAAAAGATTGGCCAACTCCATTATCTACTGATATATTCGAAAATGTTCTTTCATAGATTGTAGATCTTGTTATTATTTAACCTCTCCCGGGAATTCATTATTTATTCCGCCTTACTTTCGGTTATTTTAGCAAATGTTGGTTCTTAACATCAGTCTTCAATCGTGTTTTGCACCAGCCAAAAACATTTATTGCATAACTTAACCTCTTGTTTTTTTTACAATGTGTTATTTCGCAAAGTTTGTAACATGCCTTCGTTTACTATAAACTTTTATTTATGTATTTATATGCTTTGTTACTTGTTTTAATTTTCAGTGAATTATGGTACATTTCTGATTGTAAGAGCTGAAGTTGCACAAAGCCACTGTAAAAAAAACCAGGCGTGTCACGTCTGTTTTCGTCACATGCCGGGTTTACGTTGACGATCCAACTCCACAGTTTTCACATTTCCCCATACCTTCCCCAACCCCGCAGACCTTACAGCGCACAGAACGAAAGAGGAACTTTGGGAAATTTAAGGCATCTGGAAGGCTAGAGAGCACGAATAAAAGTGTGGTATACCTAGGCTATACCCATTTGGTGTAAAATAATTTTCTTTCGTTTCCATTGCTTTTAAAGTTCCAAGTGTTTAGCCGAATTGTGAATAGGCTACTATGCGTTAAGGCTACTTTAAAGACATTAATATTTGAGTGAAGGTGTTTTGTTATTTATTTTATGTATTTACGTAACAAATGCATTGCCGTGTAACCTTTTCTTTCAGTTGCATTTGAGTCACATTTAGCAGATATTTTTGGAGCTATTTTGTACGAGAAAATATGACTGGACAGATGACTGAGCAGTACACATTAGTTACAAACTGTAAGTTCTTCCTCTAAAAATGTATCCTTGCACAAATATGAAAACATACTAACTTACACATATCCGACAGTACACTCTAAAAAAGTGGTTTGTAAATTTACCAGACGTGCGTATAGGAGCGCTAAGAAAGTAGGTATGGTAGAATAAATTGTTTCCCAGACATCCATGGTAGCATTCCTAAACCTTTTTATAAAACAGTCAAATGCATACTAATGTTACCAGACTTGTATTGTAACGTTTGTAAACGTTTGCATATTTACAAGACGGAAGTATGGTAACTGTCCCATACTGCGTCTGGGATAATAACTTCCTAAACATTTCAGGAAGTTTTTTTTTACAGTGTAGACGTACCAGAGTCACTTCTAAAACAGGAATTATTCATTTATTTATTATCATAACTGAAAAGTCAGAGGGATTCTTGATGATGTATTTTTATATACGCATTGCACTTTATGTAATCAAAGAGAAATAGATAGAAATTTGGCACAATAAGAACTCATTATTAATTAGTCAAGTCTTGTTTATTTGGTAAAGTGAGGTGCCGTAAGTGAGGGTGACATTGAAAATGCGTAGTGACTTTGGCTATTTCCGAATTCATAGGATTAATCTTCGGATCCCTGAATCCTCGCAGCCTTCACAGCAATACGTCCTTCGCGGTAACGTTGCATTTGTGTATAAACATACCTTCCGAATTCCCAATTCAAACAAATTGCTATCGCAAGGGCGTAAGGATGCGTCCTTGAGTCAAGAATGTGTGGAAGGGTGCATCTTGGATCCTCGGTAGGATTCCAACACGAATAAAAAATGCCCGCATTCTTCATGATGCAGCAGTAGGCCTATTCGGAAACAGCCAAAGAGACACTTTTACAATATTTTTATTTTGTCTGTGTGTCAACTGTGGGTAAGTATTATTATAATTTCATGTCGGCATTTATTGTTCGTAATTTATCGCAAACAAATTTCTATATTCAGAAATGATATATGTGGATTAAAAAACCTTGTTTCCGAACAATGCCCTGAAGGATCCTTCGCAGCCTCGCATCCTTGAAAAGTGCATCATTTAGGATGCTGTCGGAATGGATGCCAGTCTTCGTATGTGAGTAATGTAGAGGATGTTACCACCTTCTGGCAGGTTTTCTCGGGGCGTTCCCATTTCTCCTGCCCTTGCATTCCGTCAATGCATTTTTTATTTGTGCCCGAATTCTACCGAGGATCCAAGATGCACCCTTCCACACGTCCTTGGCTCAAGGATACGTGGCATGCATCCTTGCACCCTTTATATAGTCGTTTGTGTGAACTGGTAATTCGGAAGGTACTTTTTAACACAAACGCATCCTTAACTGCGAGGACGCATTGCTCTGAAGGCTTCAAGAATTCAGGGATGCAAGGTTCAGGATTAATCCTACGAATTCGGAAACATTGGGAAGTCACCCTTTCTTACAGCACCACTTCAAAAATACAGAAACTGGTTGCTGACATGGGAAACATTATAAAAATATTATGGTAAGTGTTGTAATTGTTTGGTTAGTCTCAGTTGAAAGTGAGGGGACAGAGCAGGTTCGAAGAGGCAACTCGGCACAGTTGTGGTGAGACGAGGTGAGGGAGGGAGGCAGCTCTCAGCAGGGTTACAACTTTCTCTTTTTCTTGAGGCTGATTGCAGCAAGCAGTCCGCGCCACTATGCAGATGGTTGCGCTACAGATGTTGCAAAACACAGCTTCCAATCCCTCGCTCCCCACAACACGACTCCGACCAACCCGTGTCTATCACCACGTCGACAATGTAGCCATGCTTATCTTTGTACACGCTCCAACAATTATCACACTATTTTACTTCTGAAACGTTGCACGAGAAAACGGTATATTTATGTATAACTGACCATAGACGTAGCCGTTTGAGGAGAAGGGAGGAGGCCCGACGGTTGGGGAGGGAAATGCCCCCCTCCCTCACAGCTTCGAAATAATTAAAAATGTGGTTATCTATGTAATGAAAAATTTCCGCGTAGCAACGCTTCAGTGTAGTCGTACATAAATACTGGTATTTGTGTGTTATACATTTCAACTGTGTACGTGTTTATTTTAGTAAAATTAGTTTATGTAATGCCCACCCCCTTCCCCTTCACAAAACAGTTACGTTACGTTTATGTGTACGTAAGTTATCTATTTACGTAAGGGCAGTTTCTTATAGTTTACACAATCCCATACCAATAATGCAAGGAGCAGGCACTGCAGTGTAGGTGTAAGAAGAGGAATACAGTGAGGCTACGCGAGGGTATACAGTATGTGCATGTACTTACCTGGTGTAGGGCTGGGAGCAGGTGGATAGTCAGATGTAACCTCCTGGAGCACACACGACACGACACGGCAGGCAGTACGAGGAGGGTGGCGGACATACAAACACAAACACACAGACACTCACGCACACAGAGGGAGAGCTGTGGCGTGGTGACGGCGACAACGCGCGCTCCCAACAGCTCAGCAGCAACTGGACGGCGGCAGACTCCTGCCACCAGCTAGCGGCACTTTCTCCGCCCACTGACGTCACTGGCCAACACGTAACTGTACACAAGGTCGACCCTCGCACGGCAACAGAGCCGCCAACCCTCCTGTCTTGCCTACCTGCCTCGGATTGTAAGCTCAGAAAAAAGCCCACTCCTCATTTTTGATCTGGGCGTAACCAATGAGGAGCTATGGGTGGCTAAAATTATTAGCCGCTTCTGAAATATCTCTCACCCTACTATTTACGTAAGATGTAGCAGGGAGAAAGGGCCGATGCGCCGAAGTGGTTATGCATACAGTAACACACTAATGCACATCATAAAGAATACGTTTCATACATCGGGAAGCTAAGATGTCGGTATCTTCCAAGCAAACGCAAACATAAAAATTTGTTTTCAAACAATTAGTCACAATATAATGGGAAAAGTTTTACACATAGTTCAATTTGGTCTTTACTGATATTAACATCGAAACTTGAACTATAGACAGTTTTGGAAGCGCGGCGTTATTTCAGAAACCATGTGCTGTTTGCATAATGCGACATAAAGGGGTACTAAAAATTGAAAATGTTACATCACAAGTACGTGAATACTTACATCAACACGCTTAGACTACAATTTACACATTTACAATATTAGCTAAAATTTTAAATGCGTAAGTACACACTTTTTTGTGGAATACTTACAGATACACTATGTACCATTTGATAAGAAGAAAATTTTAGTGCATGAACATACCATTTACTAATTTAACCTTCTATTTTTTCCTTAAAGATCTAGGGTTTTACTTTTATTCTAGCCACTGATAGTTAATGACAGTACGGTAATCAACAGAACTAATTAAACATATATTTTAAGTTGTTACTCTCACGAACACTTACGTATGTATGGCAAGCTCTCTGAACAGTGATGTCTTTACCACTCGTGAGAATTATGTTAAGTGCGGATGGAGTAGGCACGGTAATGTGAAGGCAGGAGAAATTAGAGTACCGAGAAGATTTGCTGGCCAAGAAACGCCGCCAAGTTTCAAGCATGTAATGAACGGAAAAGAGAGTCTATAGAAATCAAACCCAGATTTCCGTGGAGTAAATTTCCATAAATATAAACGCCAACAGAAAACATACTGCAAAAATCAATGATAATGAAGATGAAGGTGTTTCTCAAACAACCCCAGAGAGAACAAAACTGCAAACATGCCCAATATATAATGTGGAGACTTCATAGGTCGCATAGAAAATAAACTATCACAGTATTCAACAGAAGCATTTAATCGCCTGAGACTTTAATGTTTTACACGTAGCAACTTATAGAAAAATCTCAGTGTACAGAGATATTCGTCATTCGAAAATTTAATGATTAATAAAGAGTAACCTGCAAACAATTTTCAGAGAGATTTCATCTGCAGTGACTTTAGTGTTATACAGGAAGAGAAGTGCTATAAAAATAGCACTGTATGCAATATGTTCAGGAATAAATGATAACCAACATAGTGGGGCAAGTCTGCATGTATGACAGCACTGTTAAATTGTTTATATAGTCTAATTAGTGGGATTACCTTACCATCCTCTGCACAGTGTCACAGTGAGCAGCAGAACGATAAAATGTTGAATAGAGAAAAAATTGCTAGAAAAACATACTACCTACGTAAGTTTTCATCAATGAATATTTCAGTGTTGTATATAAGTCCCGACATGTTTCATAAGTAGAGACTTCAAAGTTGGGCAAAGCAAAATTATTAGAAACAAAATATATGCACGGTATGTACATACATGTAATTTTTTCTTCAGTGGAAATTTCATTGTTGTATACAGGATGTAAGGAAATTAATAGCGCAAACTCGGGACTGGTGATTCCTAATGAAAATGTAAGCAGACATTATATGGGACACTTAAAGGACAAGTGAATATTACGGGAGATAGAAGTCGTCCTTAAAAATGTTGTTTAATAATAGTGTTTTGTCAAAATTTCAAAAACGGGTAGGAGTTAAATTACAATTCTGTAAGTGATATTAAGTGTTATCGAGATCTTAAACCTGTAAAAAATTCAGGTTTCAAACCTTCTCCTTTCATGAGAATGATAGGGGTGGCCACCCTCAAATTGCATAAAACTACTTTGGCGTCAGGTTTTGTGAACGTTTCGTGTTGTCTATTTGAGTTGTACGTCGTAAGAAACAGAAAAGACCCTCTTGTTGCAAGCTCCTGGAACGCACCATTTACAAGAAATAAAACACACAACTGTTGATATTACCATATCACAACGCCTGGTACGTAGGCAAAAGGTGGCACTTCCGTCAAAGAATTATACGCCGTGCTGTCAGGAAAATGCTACCCGCAATGCAGTTTCAAATGAACGTTGCAAAATCAATCAATTAACTTTAAAGTCTTAATACTTGGTTTTGAAGCATTTTTACAAAATTTTATTTTTTAAAGATAGAAAATCACAAATTTCATAAACATAACATTCCTTTTGACACCGCCTGAAAGAATTACAATCGTTTTGAAAATGTTTTAATTATTTAAGTCACTGAATGACAGAAATGGAGTGCTATGATCCCTAAAACAAGCAATGGTCGCAAAATCATAATTTCTCAGCTCTTCATTTATGTCATTCAAAAAAAATTAATGAATAAAACAATTGAAAATGAATATAATTTATTTTAGAATTTGCGAAAGGGATGGGATAATGTTTCAAACATTAATTAACGAATTTTCTATAAATAAAAAAAATTGCAAAAATGCTGCAAAACCGAACTTGCTGCTAAATTTATCGAGTCAAAAGTAAGGTTTTTTTTTATTTCTCTAGATTTTGAAAAATATTGTCAAAGTACTGCATTACAAACTGAATTTCCTCAGAGCAAGTTACATGTACAAATCAATGATTCCTCGGTGAAATTACCACTTTTTGCCTACGTATATGTTATCGTCACAGCAAAATTTGTGTTAATTTTTCATGTAAACGGAGCATTCCATGAACGTGCAACAAGAGGGCCTTTTTTGTCTCATACAATGTACTACTTGAATAGACAAAACCTGACGGCAAAGTAATTTTTTTGCAATTTGAAGGTGGCCACCCCTATTATTTTCATGAAAGGGGAAGGTTTGAAGGCTGAATGTTTAACAGGTTAAAGATCTTAATAACAGTTAACATTCCCTACAAAATTGTAATTTAACTTCTAACAGTACTCAAAATTTTGACAAAACACTATTTTTAAATTCCTTTTTCAATGGCTCATCTAACCCTTAATGTTCACTTGACTTAAAAGTGTCCAGTATATTATCTGCTTCCTTTTTTATTAGGAATCACCTCCCGGAGTTTGGGCTATTAATTTCCTTAGAACCTGTAGAAAGACAACTGCAAGAAAAATAATATCATTATACAGAGGTGTTTCATACGTGGAGAATTCAATGTTGGGTAAAGAAAATATTGATAGAAAAATATAAACATAGTATGTAAGTTTTTCATCAGTAGAAACTTCAAAGTAGTATAGAAAGACAACTGCTAGAATAATATCACTATACAGATGTGTTTCATAAGTGGAGACTTCAATGCTGGGTAAGCAAAATATTGTTAGAAAAATATAAACATAACACAGTATGTAAGTTTTTCATCAAGCGGAGACTTCAAAGTAGTATAGAGAGACAACTGCTAGAATAATATCACTGTACAGAAATGTTTATAAATGGAGACAGACGTCAATGTCGGGTAAATAGAAAATTGTTCGAAAAATATAAACATAACACGTACGGTATAGAAGAAATATTTCTTCAGTGGATGCTGTATAGAGAGACAACTTGTTTCTGATACTGTCTACTAGGAAGTACTGATGATGTTTATGCTGAATTTAGGGTGAAATAAGGTGCTGCAGGTGGAACACTCGCCCTTATCAACATGATATACATTTTTATTGCTTCAAAAATCTAGCGGAGGTGCGAAGCTGAGAACTGGTGGACCTTGGGTCATCTAGTAGTCACCAAGACCACACAGTTACTGGTTCTTGAAAGGAACAGAGTTTTTAAATGTTGTATAAACAGTGTACGAGATACCTCACCTCTCGCTGTCTGAATGAGAATAATTATGCATAAAGTTTATTGGTCACATACTTATATACTGTTGCACGCAGTGATGATGACAAAGTCAACCGATTAAATTTGTCTCACAAACACATGGACTCATTAACAGAACATTAATCAAAAAATTCTAAAATCTTGCTTCTGTTGTGCATGATATTTAAGACCTTATTGCACATTCTGTGGGATATGTAGGTGTCTGCAGTTGGTTCCACTAAATGAAGGTGCACCTCCTGCAGACATCCCACATTTTCCATGTCGCTTTTTATTCATTGTTGTCCACCTCGTCCAGATATTTCGTTAATGATGCCAATGATAGAAAATGAGCACTCACTCCAGGCTATTGACGTGAGAACATTCTCAATTGCTTAAGACTAGACCAATGGTTGATGCAGTCGATGGCATGGGAGAGGCAGTTACTGATGATGTAGATAGTATCCATAAAATGCTATAGTCTTCTTGCAGTATATGTGAAGGCTACGAGCATATGTGAATCCCAGCCATAACTACATCTGCTTGCTGGAATGTGGAGTGCTGTGGTAGAGACAAGTACATGTGTCAGTCTCCCAACTGCACTGTTTATATTTGCAAAAAAGTGCTCTGTCATGGGGGTTTGAATGAGTCAGACGAGGCGACACTGCAAGCAGAAATGAAATTTTTGAAAGTTAACTCCCATCACAACCTCTAGGTACCAATTCTCCTCATTACTAACTAACCAACATACTAAAAATTATGCCGCCCTACCTACTTCACGGCCAAACAGTCAGTGGAATTTGCCAAGTTTGGTACACAAAAAACATGGCCTTCGTTGCAAGCACCTCAGTTTTGCAACAATGGTTGTACTGAGCGCAGCCAAAACTGTGAGTTATCACAACGGTAATGGTCCTGCAGTACCGCACGCCTGTCGTAACAGTCGGCACTGGCCTGCTTTGAATAACCTCTGTTGTAACAGTATGTCTCCTGCATCCTGGTTTCCGAGAATAAGCAAAGTTCGGCGCAGTTAGCTTACAAAATAAATTGTTCAAAAATTTACCTTCATCACATATATTAATTTGATATCTACTAGCAATGTGAACAACTTAAGTATTTTATAAACTGTTCTAAGCAAACAATCTGAAAAGAAAGTGTAACCATTGAAAAATAAGTTAGGTATATATATTCACTCTTTGTAATCATATTGAAATGTACTGTGGTACAACCTCAGTGTGTGTAGGACTGTTATAACTACAAATAAGATCCAAGGACAGTCGCTAAAAGTTACAGTCACAGACTTGGGGAGGGAGGACTGCATCTTATGTGGACAGTTGTACTTGGCCGCTGAAGAGTAAGTTCATCTAGCAACTTGGTAATCCTAGAACCTAACAGCCAAACCATTAACCTTGTGTAAAAAGAGGTCCTTCAACAAAAGTAAATATTAGTAGCTAAGGAGAATCACACACTGGCAAAGCTGTGAATGAACTGACAAATAAAAATAAATAATAAATTCCACAAGGATTTATGTATGCTACAATGCTATGAAACACAAATCATTAAATAAAACCAAGCGAGACACACAACTAAATAACCAGATGGGATGGAATTTTTATTGATTCTCCTTATCAGACAAACACTTTGTTTTGGAAAACACTGAAACTGTTGTAACTATTATGTACTTGAGACCCGGAAATATTTCCTAGAGTCCGAAATATATTAACTCTGCATTTCAACTCAATCTTTTATTTTAGGGAGAATGTAGCATAATTATTATTTTAATGGCATAAGTTAAGTAAATGACCAACAATGTCTTAGTTATTTATAATTATGCAGTTTTTGTGTTGAACTGAAGTTTTGCGTACAAATGTTAATAAACATTAACCTAACACAAAAGTTCAAGGACTACAACCTAATAAATGAGGTACGTCATTGGAGTTATCTTTTGTAACCACACATCGGTCAAATGCCTTCATGTTTGGTTTCAGTCTTCAACCTACAAGCTGATACTGTACGCAGCAAACTGCAGTACCTGTGTACAAACATAAAAAAACCATTAAACAGTTCAAAAACAATATTTAAGCGAAACTACTTGAACCTCTTAAATGGTAACCTCAAAATCAAAATATCATGTAAGCTCTAAACTATTGGACAAAAAATGGCAACCAGCTATTTTTTAATTGTTTTACAATTAGCAGGAATGTTAGCGCCGGTGGGTACAAAAACTTGGAGTTTTCAATCTAATCCATTTCGGATTCTGTAGTGTAGATGAAAACGTAATGAAAACAATGAAGAAAATGTACCAAAAACATTAAAGATTATTTTATCTAACGTTATATAGTGGCAGTGGTGGGATATAAACCCAAGCCCTTTCAGACTGACGAACTACTAATTCCATATTGGCAGTGTTATCGTGACATATGATGGACTCATACTTACACGAACTCTCATATCTTTCCATCTTGCATTAGAGCAGGAATTTTTAAGCAGCTTCATGATGGGCACTAAGGCAAAACAAAATATATGGCTTTAAACAAAGGTGTTTGATGGCTTTTAATCTCTCAGAAACTACAGAGTCTTGTTGAAAATGTTGCGCTAGTGCAGAATTCAGGCCAAGAAAAACACAACTAATGTTACTGTCCGAGTTCCTAGAATGCCAATGGCAAATTGTTGGGGTTGACTTGGAGTGTAAGGGCTGTTGGTTGGTACATTAACACAGCTAACTACTAATCTAGATTCTTCTGAATCACTTTCATGAAGATCCCATTATTGAGAGCATCACTAAACATACTAAATCCAGTTTTGCCCGACATGAAATACCAGTTGTTCCAGCAGACTGTGGACGAATTCAAGCTTGTAATGTGAAACCCCAGTAGCCAAGAAGTGATGAATTTAGATGAAGAAGTTAAAAACTTTAAAAATCATTCACAGAAGTGTGATGACCCCAATAAAAAGTTATTTTTATTTACGATCTATACCTCTTCAGAATGGGCTAAATTTTTCAGAACTACTCTTGGGACATAACCTTCAAACATACCTTCCTATTGCTGCTCAATAGGTGGGTTCGCATGGTCTGCTAGTTTGCTAATTTAGTGCTATTCCTTCTAGTTCGCGTTCGTTTTGCTGGAAGCACTTTTGTATAAGTTGACTGGTTAATGGCAACACTTGATATTTCTGCTATAAAAAGCACCTATTTCTGCTCTTGTTCGCCAAGGTACAGCAGAAGTAGCAGAACGCACAAGACAAAAAAAATAATCACCATGTTAGAATTACAATCAACGGAGGGTCCACGGTGGCCAAATGGTCAGTCCAATTGCCTCCCACCAAGGCGATCCGGGTTCAGTTCCGGCGAGGCCAGTCCCAGGATTTTCACATGTGCCGGAAGATAATGCTGGCAGGCAGGTTTTCTCTGAGATCTCCAATTTCCCCCGCCCCTTCATTCCAGACTGCTCCACACTCATATCATGTCACACCCCTTACCTACGCTAAAGACCTCAATGTTAAACCCTGACCAGAATCTCTCACTTCACATACAAACATCAAAAAGTTGTGAATGGTGAAAGTTGTGTTAGCTGTAATGAGTGTAATTTGTTTGAATATGCTACAAGAAATGACGAGGAACGTGTCGTTATAAAACCAATTAAGTCACATAAACATTTATCCTTAAAAATAATAAAATAAGTCAAGATATGTACCGGTAGTTGGAATTTCATCACAAAACTAAACAAGTGAAGCTATAATAATGCATTAATTAGAATACAAAATTTTTCGTTCTGAATAAGAAATATACCATGTTTTGATTAATGCTAAATATGTGTCTGGGAAACTTCAGAAACGTGGATAACTGATGTACCGTTATAGGTTAAATATATTTTCTTAAGGTATTTAAGACAGTTTGACACAAACAGTATTTTTAATTCGGTAATACAAACAGCAGCCAAATTTATAGCGAAAATTCCGTAAGTCTACTCCACTTCATCTATCACCACAGTGTTATTACCATCATTTCAATACTTTAATTACCAACCTTAAAAACATGCTTGTGTTTTTGGTATTCGTCATTCGCATCTTCCACCGAAACAGCTTTTTTTCTGCTACTTCCCTGCTTGTCAAAAATATCATTACGGAATTATAATTTGGTAGCAATATCATATCTCATAAAGAATTTAATACAATACCTCCAACAACTCAGTGTCCTGCCATGGATGACTAAATGAAAACTGTTGAAGAACCTACAGGATAGTTGTATATAAACATGAAGATTTTTCAGGTACAAGACTTCCCTGGGACACCTTGTATAGCTAAACTGTAGGGAAGCAGCTGCATCTCTAAATGAGTACAGGGTCTGAATCTTGAAGGTGGCACTTGACCAAAAATTTATATATTGATTTAATAATTTTTAAACTTGTACGAGACATGGTTTGTTTTGAAGACATATATTGTGACTATTTTTCACTGTAATGAAAATTGTTTAGCTTTTATAATGGCATGTCAAAGTCCAAACGTGCATAAAACTGTTTTACGCGTTAAAGGAAAACCAACCGACTTACGGAACTAAAATAAATCACACTGAATAACGATTTTGTAGACTACAAGGTCTCCTATACCAAAACAAAGAATAAAATTATTTTAATTTAAATAAAAACTGCTAAAATTTAAAACTATAATTTAAAAAATTTAACAATGTTTTAAAAATATAAAAAAAAAATTTGTTTTTACAAATGCGACCTTTTAGCCTACAGCATCATTATTCAGTGTGAAATATTTCAGTTTGGTAAGTCAGTTTGTACTATTTTATACGAATTTGGACCTTTACATGCCATTATAAAAAAACAATGACAGCTAAAAAACTTTCATTATAGTAACAAACAGTCACAATGTTAGTCTACGAAACAAAGCATATCTCATACAAATATAAAAATTATTTATTAAAACAATAACAATGTTTGGTTAAGTGCCCACATAAGAAGAGATGTGTTAATATTGCCTATGTAGCCACCTATATGGTGGCTTACTCAGGAAAAAACAAGAGTTGTTCAGGAAAATGAAATGAAAAGAATAAAGAAACTGTTTTGAAAATAACAGAAGATTATTCTAAATGTTACATGTTTTCTAAACTAGTTAAACATTTTGGCGGTATATTAGTTTGCCTGAAGACAGGAGCATATATAAATATTTTATGCGCAGTCTCTTTAGAGTAATTATTATTATCACACAAGGATAGGAGTCGTAACGAAAATTAAAAGTTCATTTGGCGCACATTTTTTTGTAAGCGGTAATCAGCTCTGTTAGCATGGTGTACAACTGGAATTTTTAACTTGCATATTTTTTTCTTTATGGACTCACGAAAATAGTTTTCACAAAAACCAAAACAAATCTTAAAACTGTGCAAACATAGTAATCGACAACACAATGAACCTGAGAGAAATAGCATGTCAGACACAAAGACAGTAACCGTATGTGACGGGATGGAAATGAAAGGACAGATAGAGTCAAAACTTACTGATTAACGTGGACAGTCAAAAGTGGTGGATAAAATTTGTGCAGAATTATCACATACAGCTCCTAAAAAAATATGCTGCAAGGAGTCTTTATATTTACAAAAAAATTTTCTTTAGAACTCTCAATGTCACTAAGTGAAGCAAACCTAGAACATGGCCAATGTTCCATTTGTGGAATTACTGTAAAGACCTACTATGTACCATGCTTACACTTCTTCCAGAATAGGTTTGCCAGAAGTGGGGTGCATGTCTTACATGATACACAGCTGAGCACAGCACATGCCAACAGTTGGCACAGGAGAGATTGACAGTGCACCTGGCATGACTCGCTCGTGTGCATGTGTGTGTGCGTATGCATGTGTGCATACATATACTGAAATGGATGAAAATAAAATCAGTTATTAAAAACATTTTTTACATTAATACTTGTACCACCCACCCCCATGTAAGACCCCGCACACCATATTGTCAACATATGTACTCTTGAAAAAAAAATTTTTTTTTCACTATTTTGTTTGAATAATTTATTTTTGCATCAGGAAGTCTTTGTGCAATGTTGGTTCGACGGCACAAACTCAAATCAAACCTAGTAAAAAAAGGTTCAACCACGAACGACTGGCCTTAAAATTTTTCACCCACTCTCTCTTGCAATTTGTACAGTCTTTAAGGTGCACATTTCCGTCGATACTGCGTAACCAAATTGCAGTTTTTCAACAACATAGTCATTAAGATTTGTTCTATTTCCAGCCAAAATGGTTCTTTACCCCAAAGTTTGTCCTTTTTCCTCTAATCCCACGTACAACTTTCGTAAATGTCGTATTTCCTACCTGCAGCATGATTGCCAATTTCTTCAGCTTTTTGAATAACTTTCAAATTTTCACTAACAGTGAATGATCGCAACGGTTTAGCACTAATTTTCACTACCTAAACACAACCCCTAGAGGTAATGCGCTGAATGCACGTAGGCGGTAGGGGTGGTGGTGCTGGCTTGGCGCAGCTCGGCACAGCACAGCGCTGCCTAGATTGCTGGAGTTCTGCACGCCCGAGGGTGGCCACGGCGTTACGAGCTATAAGCACGGCACAGGTCATGGCTGACGGTAATGCCAGTAGTGTGTATTTACATCGAATACGCTACAATCTGATGTTATCGTGTATATACTTATTTATCCTTCGTAATAAATGCTTCCAGCAGTCTGTAATGTATGGTAAATCCCATTTTTCCAGGCCTCACTTTTCATCCAAAACCTTGATTTACGTGTATGACCCACACCACAACTTTTCAATTTGGTTTTTGGGAAAAAATGTGCGGGTGGTACATGAATAAATACTGTATTTCATTTTTTGAAAATATACTTGCAAAAATATGATTTCTGAAGCATCTGGAACGAAACTACAGTACGTACTAAACATTTCATTTTACTATGCAAAATTTATTAATTTTTTTCCGTAACAAAAATTCTGTGAAATTATAGATTCACTGCCACCACATAACAGAAGTGGGAAAATTGGAAAAAAAAACCTGTGTCATTTTGCTTAAATTTTCTGTTGAATTGTACATTATTTTTCTGGATGATAATGTTAGCAATGTGTAACATAGTTGGATTAATAAATTAAATATAATTATATAAAGTACACATTCATAATAAAGGAACTCAGCTTACAGTCTAGCATATTACAGGATTTACTGTATGCATAAATACTAACAGGCTTTCGGTATTGCTAACAATACCTATGAAACAAACTACTTAATGAACTAATCCAGGAAAGTTAAGTTTCGTAAAATTAGCTAAGCTACAATTTGAACAAGTTTCCTAATATTTGACAACTCCCAATATCCCGCAATGGAGTTTCTTTACTAGTTTTTTTAAATCTACACAAAGAAAATAAAAATACTGTATGTACCGGTATTTGGATACACTTTTCATCACTGCAAGAAACTGTAAACACCTCCAAAATGGTTACAAATAATCAAGTTTTTCAAATAATATTTGGACATGGTGCTGTAACTCAGTCACAAATAAGTGTAAAATGTGTGGCCTAAACATGCAGAAATATAGAACATATACTTCATTGACAGATGACCAAGTAAACTGGCTGTTTTATCACTTGTGAAGAGCTATGTACAACACTTGACAAGATGTTTACCTGTTTGAGAGAGGCACATGTATAGAGCACTGTAATTTCAAAGGTAAACAGAGGTAAGATGTGTTCCACGTAAGAAGTTCTAGAGAACTATAGAGACCAAAATAAGTCTTACATGAACAAATATTGCAACACCGTTAAAAGGTGACCTTAAAAAAATGACAATGAAAGAACAATGAGTTAATAGAATATTTGCATTGTATGTCTCACAATAGCAACTATTAGATTCCTGTACTACAGTATTTAAAAGTGTCTGACACAGTTAGCCATCTGTACATATTTTACAGACATTCCTTTATTTTAACTTGAAATACATTAAAAACCAATAATAATGCATGTAATACACACTTTCATTTATCTGTATATTTCAAGTATTCCCCTTATAAAACAGACAACATGTAAATAACAAACCTCATCCACGTCCCTTGATTAGTCTGAGTTACATACTGAAATTACACTAGGCAGAAAGAGTCGAGCATATCCTAATGTCTATGACAGTCACCAAACTACTATAGTCACAATAAACAAGATTACCAAGCAGAAATGACAACAGACAAGGGCTTTATAAAAGTAGCAGTCTTTATTAGAACACAAGAATACAGCTGTATTGAACAGTGAGAGGAATCCATATTGACATCAGTGTTAAGACTCATGAGCTCATGGCAGAGGGGGCATCTACCTCCTGCTTGGGTCCGGTCTGAGAAAGGTGTTTCACCACATCCACCCAATCCCATCCACGTGGCCTTGTGCCCTTTGAGTCTGTGCGGTCCCACTGCTTCCGTTTCTGGGCCTTGCTCAGCTGCTCTTTCTTTGGCAACTTCCGCAGGCTAGGATCCACTTCCTGCAATAGCAACACCACATATCCGTGTAGAGAACCACCCTCATTTGGTTCAAGACTATACGGTAACAATGTGTACGACAAGGACCCACAAGCGTTCCCCTCTCAGACTTCCCATTCTGTCTCTGGCATTAACGGACCACATATATTTCTGGCATGAGGCACCATGTTGGTAACATGGTAAAAACATTCAAATAACAACAATCAATCTTGTAGTGGAAATGTATCTCACTTTTCTTAGCTAACATAGTGAATTATTAACGTTAAGCCACCTATACAGTCTTTCAGTTTCACATTCATTTTTTTTTGTATTCTTCCTGAATAAAACAAATTTCACAGTCAAAAGACAAAGAAGTTGTAGAGGCTTTAATATTAGATTAACTTACTCAGACGAAGGCATGTAAATATGTAAATATCATGTATTTGGAATTACTTCTGCTTTAGAAAACAGTTGGTACCAAATGTTCACTTTATAAAAAAAAACCTTAATACTTTCTCCTAACATGAAGTGTATTTAAGTTAAATTTTCTGAACTGTAGTTATACAACTGCAGAGGAATAAATACTGGCTCCTTATTCACATGCAGCAGGCTACCTTTGGAAACCAAGCACATCACAAATATTCTTACTATGTATACGATATTGTATTTGTAATATGCTGCAAAAGGATGTTCGTTGCGATATAAAACAATGTTCCCAAAATATTTTACCAGGGACTAAAATTGTTGAAAGTGACAAACGTTTTCATTCGCTGAAGAAAAACTGATTTAAGGTGGGTTTACATTTATTCAAAACTGTACGACTCTTGTAAAATGATTTCACAATACTTCTGTACACATTTATGCAAAATCTGTGATTAATAACGTACTAGGTAGTATCATACCACATCAATAATAATGATAACAGTTTAAAAAACCGTTTCTTGCATCTTTGGTCAGCTACAGAAAGTAAACCAATTAAAAACATCAGAAAGGATGCAAAGCTTGTTTTAAGTCAAAATGGCAGAACGTATTTCACAAAACTTTCCAAACTTTTTAGCACTTGCCCTTTCTGATATTATAGCTTCTCGTAAAATTTAATTTTTTTCTCAAAATTTTGCTACACAGAAAGAAGTGGGTACACCATTTTGACACAAAGCCACTGGTAAGTACTTCATATAGACTCACTGGCCTCAAAGTTTTATTGTGTCATTTTCCAATTTTACAAGAAAATAAGGGGAAATGAAAAAATCAATATCACTGTAAATATATACATCTAATTATTAAGATGCAAAAAAAAAAAAAAATTTAATTTACATTTTGGAAAGCTTTTAACACGCCTCTTAACAATTACATTATATGTGACTTTAGCTGTTACAGTTAATAATATGTTTAAAATATGTACTACAGTAATCCCCTGAGGTACCAAACCTGCAACTTGCAAAATTTGCAGTTACAATTTTTTTTTTTTTTAGTAAATAAATAAAAATAAAAAATAACACAAAAAATAACAAAAAAAATTTTGGCTGCTGAGACTATGTATCTCTCTCTCGGTTTGTGTCCTTGACTTCATGGCTCACTTATGTCTCTCTTGCGTTTTTCATGGTCCGAGAAAATTGCCTATACAAAGTTAAAAAAATCATATGCATCACCAGGGGCGTAGCCAGAGTACTAGGGCGTGGGATCCGGGGGCGCTCCCCCGGAACAATTTTTGTTTTAGAATGCAAATTGGTACAATTTCAGCAGTTTTGAAATCAAAACATTGGATTAAAATTACATAAATTTTAGCCCGACATGAAACTATATTTAACGATACATTTATGAATACCTCCTAGAAATCGCTAGTAAAAAAGTGGGTTTATTAAACATTAAACTCTACACACCCAAGAATGAAATACATCTCAGCAAAAGATATTGCTAGTAAAACATTCATTATAGCTTGCTGAACATTCAATTTTAAATACAGTTGCCATCTCCAAGAATAAAATTCAAACACTTTGACAATAAATTCAAAATACCTTAAAAATCGAAGTCTTCTTGGATACAATTTTACATAGAATGCTCCAAAATTTGAAGGTCCAGTGAAGCATAGCATATTTTGGCAAATCAAATATTTCCAAACAAATATATTTTGCTTTGTTAACCATTTCTTTTTCTCAGTGTGATTTCATTAATGCTAAGAAACATACATTAACACGTTTTGTTACCGTTCTCAGTTGAGAATTACTATTAACTTGCAATATGACACAATACAACAATGCGACAACATACCAGAGCATCTAAGTGAGTGTTGGGTGCATTATCTTTCTCTTTCCTCGTTCGTATCTAGTTTTCTTTTTTTCTTTATAAGAAATTTATACATTGATCACTGTCTATTAAAAAAAGAACAGAACACTTTCACATCTCTACACTAACGAGCTGTAAGTGTGACTATCATCAAAGCTATGCAGACATAGGAAGAACTCGGCCGGCCAGTCGCAGTTCGCGCAAGCGTACTACGCTGCGGGAAGGTAAAACTTGGCCAGTTGCAGCATGCATTGCAGGGTAAAAACTAACACTGTCAACAATCAAGGGCTCTAGATCAGTTGCCAGCCCGGCCAGTTAGAAGTATTTTCTGTTACGTAATTTCTTCTTAGTGCACTTTTGCAACAGCTAGATGAGAGTATGCGGTCGTGATTTTTTTTTCATTTCGGGTGGTGTTTGGACACCCAAAACACCTTCTTGGCTACGCCCCAGACATTACTACTAAACTCATAAATTTTACGCATCAATCCTTCAAATATTTCGGACAATGTCTAAAATATATATTTTTAATCTATATTTGATACTTACATACCCGCTCGCTTAAATTTCTCGTTAACAGGTGCAACCAAAAATTTCATAATCCATCATACCCTCACAATATACATTTCTTAACGTCACAAATGTGGACGAGTGAAATATTTTTGATATGCATTGATAACCAATTTCATTGTTATTGTTTCAAATTTTACCTATCGTTCATCTGGTTTCAAGAAACAATTTAAGAACTGTAACCGTACATATTGTAAACACAAACATTGCATTTTTTCCTTGGATGAACAGTATGTACACAAGTTGCCACTAATGAAGCAAATAAAGTTTTTTGATACGGAACAAACTGCTTTCAGTAAGATGCAGAATACATATTGTGTGGAAGTTCACTTCTGCTCAAGAGTAAAGAAGTGTCATTTCTCCACACTTATTTGTAATTAAAATAAAATTTTGTTTAGTAAAAAAAAATTACAGTATGCAAACACAGCCAAGTGCCCTGCTTGAGTGACAATATGCCTTTACAAAAGTCACTAGGTTTTCACGGGATGAGTGATGTCCACATCAAATGAAGTGTTTGCATCTAAAAAATGGACCAGGCTATTACTTGCAAGGGTTCGACCTCAACCCAGTTAAGCTGTGGTGATTGGAAAAACCTGGTAACGCGATTGAGAGAATTCTTCTAACTACAGTAGGTTAATATTATTGTTTTTCCCGTTTTGTTTGTAAGCAGGTTTTCTTTTACAAGTGGCGTATTTAAATTTTAGTACACCAGAAATGAGTTTTTAAAATTATTGCTGTAAAATTTTGTGGCCTGTAAAATCTGTTAGTACAACTGAAGAGCGCCTGTAAATAACAACGAAGTAGATAAATGTCCCAGCGAGAAGTGTGTTGACATCACCAACTCTCTTGGACTCCTACCGTCAACAGTATTAAAACAAAAGGAAAATTAGATTGCTCACCGATTATAGAGCAGAAACTATATCCACCACACACATTCTAAGTGCAAAATTTCATGTATAAAAAAATTTTTTTTTTGAGGTTATGTTTTCAGTGTTTTATAAAGAGGTGATGAGGATGTTTCCTGCATGCATCTCTTTTTTCTAATTGGTCCCTTCAAAAACGATAGATAGAGGTTTTACTACATCCTTCATTTATAAACATTACACATACAGTAGAACCCTCTTATAGTGTTCCCACTTATAAAGTTTTCCTGGTTATAATGCTAACGTCATTTGGTCCCCAAGACCTTACATTTGTAATAGGAAATTACCCTGTTATATTGTTTTCCAATCTATAATGTAAACATTTTTTTGGTCCCTTGAGAAACGTTACAACAGGGTTCTACTGCATTAATATTTTAGTTTCTTGCGAAGTTCCGTAGGTAACTAACCTACAATTCAATTTACAAAAAATTTGAGTAACAAAACAAACTCCAAAACATAACCCTTTCGTAACTTGGGGGATTACTGTTCTAGTAAATGCTCAAAACTGCCCACTTGCTAAACTGCATTAGCTATATTGGTATGTAAATGCAATTTGGTGGCAATTATAGGTAAATCAATATCTTTTGATGTGCAGTCAACAACCATTCTTGGATGGATTCTCATGGAATGACCCTATATTTTCATAACAAAGTTTTGAAAACTGCATATAAAAACATGAATATGATAGCAAAAATTAATGATTCAACTTTGATTTACTTAATTACTTTTTTGGATAATTTTATTGTTTAGCAACTTTCCATGTTAACCGACATTGGTATTACATAACAGTGACTGGTTATTTAATTAAGTAAATAAGGTATAAACAGTGTTGTTAATTAACGAATTACAAGTGGAACCTCGTTACAGTAATACAAACCCTGTTAATAAAAGTTCTCATTAATACAAAGCAATCTTTATTCTCCTTGGAGTGGGACAAGAAACATTTTAATGTTTAATAAAAATGTTGTTTATGCATTAAACCATGCTATATCAAGTTCTCAAATAAAAGGAAATAATTGTGGTGGAAAGACAACTTGATTTGTGGGGATAAACTGAGTGATAAAAATTTTAGAAACTTTAAAGGTTTTAGTGAACACCTGTTAATACAAACCTCATTATTACAAACATCCAACATTTTGGTCCCTTCAAGTTTGTATTAAAGAGGTTTTACTGTAATCAAATTACTTGTAACAATTACTTTTCCAGTAATTTCTACTTGTAATGAATTACATTTTTTAAAATATTTCTACTTGTAACGAATTTCATTTTTAAAAATGTAATTTGTACTTGTAATCAGAATACACAACATTTAATATAATAGTTACACTAAGGTAATCATTACAGTACGGTAATTGCTACAGTAAGATAATTGTTACATTTTATTTATTTGCAGTTATTTTTAGTCTCACAATGTATTTTGGATAAAATAAAGAACAAGAAGAACAGACTTGCATGTATTACCGAAGTTAATTTTAAGCTTGTAGTGTTATGATCATATACATAACATCTATGGTAAAAAGTGACAAAACACAGAAATGGCTTGTCTTCACTTTACTTACACTCACAATCATGGATGGTGTCGGTAACGAAAGTAATACAGCGACGAATTCAAATGCTAATGAAGATAATAATAATATAGAAAGATTTTCATTTCCTTACCTTGATAAATATTTTGAATTATTCGGGAAGCATAGCAAAGAGAATATGTCTGTGGGGTGTAAGATATATGTGGGCAATAAATTACTCAAATCATATTGGAGCACTGACTCAAATTTAAGGAAACACATCACAGTAAGCAAATTATATACAGTATTTAATTTTATAAATCATATGTACTACCCTTGCTGTTTCTTCATTAACAGCCACCTAAGAAGTTATGCGGCCGATTTCGGCTGCCTAAACTAAGGGCTACTTAAGGAAGTACATGGCTAAGTAGTCTTACGAACAATGTAGTTATAATGGCTCGTTACAATAGAAAAACCAAAAACAAAGTTATTGTAATTGCAATATGTGGTGCCTACAGCATGTATTGTGACGTTACCTCACCAAAGGGGCTATGGTTGGTAACCAGTACAAAAACATAAAAAATAGTCATATTAAGAAAATTAATCAATATCATATTGTCTTACATAGGCAACAAGAGTTTGAATACCATTAGGAGCAAGGCCTAAGGCATATTTCCTGTATAAACAACAAAAACTGTTAAAATAATTCTTCTCGTGTTATCCAAGCCATATCGGTTAGGCTACCCACGGCTGTATAGACACATCTTGAAAATGGGTCATTTTTAATAGTATTCACATTCTATTTTTTAATTAAAAGGAGCATAATTTTTACATTGGTTTCACAGTGGATTTTAGAGAGTTCGCCCAACAAAAATTTGATGTTGATAGAGCATGTATGTCCACAATAATGATTCATTTAAATAAAGATAATAAATATAGCCATTGCATGCAAACAATTCTATAAAACAAACCATGCATGTACATTTATTGATGTAAAAGTGTGTTAAATATTTAATCAAAAGTCAGTTATAAAATGGTAGCAAAAAGTACCTAATTGTAATTCTACTGATTACTTCTGCATAAAGAAATTTTTACTTGCAATTAGTTACATTTTCATCTGAGTAATTGTAATTGAACCCAATTATGTACTTTTTCTGAGTACGTTTAACAACACTGGGTATAAAGCAATATAGCACAGCTGTCAAACATTGGATTCATACACAAGAATACCCAGGTTCGATTCCCTGTTTGGCTATTACATTATAAGAATTATCAATGGCAACAAAAATTGTGTTTATAGCAGATTGTTGTTGCATGTATTATTTCCATTTAGAGTATCGAAAATTAAAAGTTATGTATGCCACGTTATTCCACTTAAAAGAAGATGAATTGACTACCAGCACTGATAAATCTGCTTTGTATTATCAACATCTGCTTACTACAATGCTAACTTTCCCCGTATAATATCTGACATTTAGAATAAAACATAATTTAAATTAAACTTACAATTGAGGGTTTTGTATGCTGTTAACCAATGAACTTTTGTATGAATTCAAAAGAAAGAAAAAAAACCAGCAACTACAGCAGTTAAAATGTTCTTGACAATTAAAGTGTCATGGACAACAGCAACACCAAAATTTACAGCTACAAAAAAACCAGTGAAGCCTGTTTAATACAAACCTCAGAGGACTTTCATTTTTGCAGTTTGTAATAACGAGATTTCTATTAGTAAGTGTTTGTAAAAAAATATAGTCTTTGATTTTTCAGGTTTTTTATCTTCAAAATACAATTATACTTTCATCACATTCATGGCTTTTTTTTTTGCCTGTGCACGTGACTTAACTTTGTCTTACAAGCAAAGAGAATTTTGATAAAGCAAACAATTTAATGGTCATTTTCTGGTCTCACTCGAAGGTGAAAGAAAACCACTTTGCACTTCACTGTATTATAATAGGCAAGTTGACTGTAAGTGGCCTAACCTGAGTGTCAGCTATACACACGTGCTCAACATCATGCTCCAGTTCCTCTATTGCCGCAGACTCTGGCTGGTCTGATAGCAGCTCCTCGTACTTCTCTTTGAGAAACTCAAACAAGGTGTAAGTCATTGCCTCGCCCAGCAGCTGTTCGCACTCTGCCGTTAGCTTGGCCACCACACGCTTCTTCACCTGTGGCACACTGCACCACACGTGTCAGTCATCATCCTGCCACGACACTGCAACATCCCGCCACCCACACTCACACATCATACTTACATTCACATTCACGCTTCTTGCAACAACTAAATACTATTACATACCGTACTACCTTTCTTCGTTTAACACAATACCAACCCTATAACTAAACAGCTTAAATATTACAGGCAGAGAACATTTATGACTATACAGTTTTGTATAACTAACATTTATTCACATTTTTTACAATAATTTTGCTTTACTAAAACCTAGCACCCTAACACCAACAAAATTTTAGGCAGGCACATTGCTTAAAAATACCTTTGAGTGGAATCAGCAATAATTATTAACAAAATAAAACATCTATATTAAAATCAACATCAAGAAGTTGCACCAACCTAAAATTTGGTTTATAACATCTTCTATAATATAAAAATGAATCGCAAAATGTGTTGGTAAGTGCATAACTCAACAACGCCTGGACCAATTTGACCAATTCTTTTTTTTAAATGTTCGTTTAAGTTCAAAGATGGTTTTTACGGCGAGAAAAATTCGAATAATTGCCGGAAAAAAACCCCTAAAAACAGTAGAGTCAATTTGAGCTTTATTGCTATTGTTGTTTGAACAATGTAGGTATGTTCCTGTGATCAAGGCCTTAAGCATTCACTAAGGTATTGTATAAAGTTTGGGGTGTGGGAGGGGTGGGGTTATGGGTTCGTATTTCGTGCAAGACTTTGCGATGGGAATTACAAAAAAAAAAAAAAAAAACAGAATATATCATGCTGACAACTGAGACTTAAACTTTTGCTTGCGTTTCATAGAATCTGCAATATGATGTCATTTGTGGCCTTGCCAAAGAATGTTTGAAAACATTTAGGCCGAAACTATAATAGAACTCTTTTGAATGACAACCAACTGCTCACCAATGCTTTCTCTATGGGGACAGCAGTTGGTTGTCATTCGAAAGCCGTTTATAGATACGGACCTTAAAGTGAAAAGTTTTCATTTCCTGAGTAGTTATGCCAACAGTACAAGCAGTTATACTTTACTTTTTGAATTTTTATTTGGATTTACGTTTCATCTACAGAGGTCACTGGAAATGGTTACACATCAATTTCAACGAGAAGAGAGACTGGGAAAGGATTCGACTGTGGCTTAGGTACAGAAACAACCTCAGCATTCACCCCTAGCAATTTCAGAAAACCATAAGCTTCTACTTCACCCCTGATATACAAATTCTTGGTTGTCAGGTTGTGTATTTGTTTTAGGGTCTGAATCAAAAATTTTTTTTCAGTAGAACCAATTTTATGAATGTTCTTTAACATTTTTGTACTAAACTTGCATTATGTGTTAAATACAATTTGTAAACAGTACGAGAAAATTTTAGCAGAATAAAAAGTTTCTCTGATACATACCGGTACATTGTATTTGAAATTACTTATTTTTAAACAGGGTATCTATGTTTTCATCTGCTGAACGTTACTGTTCCTCAATCGTAAGTACATGAAAATAAATTTTAAAGTTTATAACTAGGCAATAGATAATTTTTTTATTCAAATACGATGTGGAATCAACTGAACATATTTATTTACGTGTTTCATAACTGTAATCAAACATGTACAGTACATCAAAAGTCTAGCTTATAACAAAACTGCGCACTTTGTCAGTATTTTACGCACATGAAATGTTTAAGAACATAACATACAGAGGTACACGTACTTACAGATGATAATCGTACATCTGTCTGTTTATTACTTTGATAGCCTAGCAGCCTATTTCCCGCTATTCTCACATACGTACATTAAATGTTTAGTTTTCTTAACTTAAAATAGATATTATTAACATATATTATTAGTGTCTTGGAAAGTTTGTTATGTCATGCACTGTATTCAAGATGATACAAGACTGAAAATCTGTATAGGCCTCGTTGACATTAGAAAGTTTGTCAAGAGATTACTAGCAAAGATTTTAATGACATTTGCTTTAATTTGACACTGCTACAAAACTACATCTACATTCAGACGATCAAAATTTAAATATAAATGTTTCACATACAAAATTTTTGACATTTTATGTGTGAACTGTGTACAAATTATTAAGAAGGAAAGATACCAACTGGCTGAAAATAGAAATTCAGAAGGGTTCTTTTGAGTCTACTTTACCTTGAACCGCCTATATGATCACACGCCAAATTTACAAGGCCGTTCTCAGAAACCAAGCAATTATCAATGTTGAGTACGACCCTTAGCAAACCACACCTGTAACGTACATACCAACGTAACAATCGTGACTGTGAACCTCACCACTTTAACGCATACGTGAAATATAACCACTTAGCTCCCTTGATACCAAACCCCACCAAGCTTAGTTACAGCACCAGTTGTACTTGGATGACAAAATATTCTCTGGTTCCTTCTCCACTTTCAAAGCAGTCTTTAAAAGAAGTCCTTGCCTGGCGCATGGATGGTGTTTCAATGTGTAAAGTGTATTCATTTTCTTTTAAAGAAACCACTTAACTTATTCACATTACGTTTATGTACAGAACACACTTGAAACTACAATTCTATGATTTTAAAAATTCAACTTACGTTATAAACATGATTTTGCAGCTTCTCAAAATGGTTAATGATGACTTTTTTAGATTTAACTCCAAGAATACCACGTGAATTCATAAAGTGCAAAATGAGATGCATGTGGTGGCCTATACTTCATACTATGTATCCAACAATCAAATTTTTGGGTCACCGCTTAAAATCCCATAGGAAAACAAGTTCTCTGAAATCCTTGCATACCAGTTTAGCGCGTAGTGAACAGAGGCAACGTCTCTCATCGAGCGTGGTATTCTCGACTCTTATCGCTCCACTGTTCCCACGCATGTAACACGGAAATTTGAAAAAGGTATAAACTACTCTTAAGAGGCCGTGTCAGTGTTTCAGGCGCATGTATGCAACCCGCATTAACCCCATATAAATCAAGGCTAATATTACTATCGCTCTAGCAATAAGAGTATTACACATATCAACATTATTTTCACGCATTATCAAAGACACAGTCGTTCTTATTTTCGCTGCTTTCTGCAAAATCAAGTTTAATCAACGGTTTCATTAC
>PNEQ01052888.1:0-36619 GCA_003012365.1 Medauroidea extradentata | reverse complement strand
GTTTGGTGAAAGACTAATTTCTTTGTAGTCATTCACTTTTTCAGGGCATATACATTGTGCAGCGGTAACTAAACACTCTTTTATAAATAAACCATCTGTAAAAGGCTTTGAGTTTTCAGCGATCATTTTTGATAAAATGTAACTTACCTTCACATTGTCAGTTTTCTGCTTTGCAACTCTATGAAACACATTTTGTTGCCCACTTAAGTCTGTTTTCAGTTTCTTGAGCTTGTCCTCGCGAAGTTTTCCTTGCAGCGCGTCAAACTTCTCCCCGTGCACTGTTTGGTAATGGCGCCGTATATTGTACTCCTTGTTTGTGCTAACACCTGCCTACAAATAAGGCACAACACACGGTTATTATTTTCGGAACACAAGTATTGCAACTCCCATTTACTATTAAATGTTGTATGTTCATCTTCAATGGATCGCTTTTTACTGCAACTCTGTTCTTTAGAAAGTGACATGCTTACTATATCCAGAAATTAACCATAACACGCAACTGTTTCAAGGAAGATACTGCGAGCCATGTATACGGCACCGGCACGCAACTGACAAGCTAGTTGAGCAGATGAACGACAGATAGCACTACGTGTCTAATCAAGCTCTGTTTTTGTACCGAAATGATTTTTGTAGATAAGGTGACACACGCTCTAATGTTAGTCGAAGGTCAGCGCTCTTCCAGATTCTAATTCACTTACTTGCGTGACCATCGAAAACACACTTCTGTGCTGTATAATGCACATTAATAGTGTTTTTAAACACATTCGTGGGGGCCACTAAAGAGTAAGTGCCGGGCTGCAAACGGCCTGCTGGCCAGGAGTTTGAGACCACTGATGTAGAGTATATGTGGTGCATCCAGTTGAGCTGGCCAGCAAACTGCTGTACACAACGGATAATGTGTTAAACAGCAGACATGCTTGAAAATAAACTTGAGAATGTATATGATTCAGAGCAACCAACCTCGTACATTAATGTTTGGCAAATTATGCTATTATTGGTAGGGCTGTTCATAGTTTAGTGAGCACCATATTAAAAATCTCTGACTATAACTTCATTTAGACTACATTACTTCCAAGCATACAGGCTTCCAGTTAATTTGACATCAAATCAGTTAAAATAGTTCCAAGTCTTGACAGTATACTTTCGAGTGAAATGTTTGTATTTAAGGACTATGAAGTTAGTATTTCTTGTTTTACACACGTTAAAGGCTGTAAATATGTGTTTCTAATAACTAACAGTTCTGCGGTTTCACCTGCGTGCCACTGGAATAAGGTGAATATGGTATATCTGTAGGAGTATCAACTTTACTTGTGGCAGGAGGGAACACGATAACAGAAATAGTTTCTAAGCTGGGCTCTCGTAAATGCTTAACTGATAGTGAACAGTCTATAAATTGTCATTTGTCGTGTTGTGTTGCAGTGAGTTAGAATTTTAATTTGTGACATGCTAGTCTGTCTCGGCTATGACAGAACTAAGAAATTAGCATGAATCAAAATTACTATGTAGCTAATATTTACTTTCATTGATTAATATAATGCAAGAAAACTACAGTTGTTTGTGTTTGCCACCAGTTCGTGACAGATGTCATGGGAGTAAAGAGCGGCACTGTCAGTTTCTGACTGGCAGGCAGGTTTCAGTATGTATTTTCTTAAGAAACTGCATTCTTTGTACCTGTGTAAATTGTTAATTTTTATTTTAAATATTTTAATTTTAATTATGTTATCGAAGAAAATGTTGGTTAATATCCAATTAAATGTACCAATTGGTTTTGTATTTACATGTTTATCAGTGTTTAAATTTTTTACAATTTTTATTTACCAAAAAAATTTCTGTATACCATGTAATTAGTATATTCCTATTCTATCCACACCATTTGAAGATAATTGCTAAATTCAGCGTATAATGTCTGATTGCAAGAACAAGATTTGTCTTTTACGAATCTCTCCTGGAAACCTACTTTTAATACTTATCAGTGCTTCTGTATCCTAACCTAAATATGCAGCCATATGTTATATTTGCATAGCTAATATTTCGTATCTTTGTGTGAAATGTATGTGGAGCATGTTTTGTAATGAGTTAACACCCCATGGTGAGTGTTGCTGGCCTCTTTATTATCGAGCTAAACTTTGCAGAAATATGTAAAGGAACCACAGAAAACTGCAGGAAGTAAATGAAACATGAAACAGTTTTATAAATGTGTATTGATTTGTTCAACTCGATGCCATTTGATACAGAGAATAATTAATGTGACTGAAGAGAGAGTGTAACACAATGCTGTCATGATACTATCGTAGTCTGAAACTATCTCATTCTGGAGAACATTGCGTGGCATAGCTTATTTCTCCTGAACATTCACAATGTCGTCTATATATATTATATTTCAATACACAGTATGGCAACAGTAGCACAATAAGTAGCACAAAGTTTGCCAGATGTATGACTATATTTACTTGTGTGTTTTGATTGCATTGAAAACCCACAATTCAAAATTTAAAGTGAAATTTTCAAGAATTGTATTATCATATATAACTTTGTACAAACAAATAAGTGAACTGTTTTTCGAAAAGTAAAAATTATTGAATGTGATGAATTGTAAATTACGTTTTATGTTTTTACTCATTTTGAATTTTTAAAAAGAGAAATGTTCTGTGGGATATGTCATGTTGCTCTTTGTAATGATGGGAAGAAACAGATAGTAAATTGCTTAGGTTTCACAGTTTTTATGCAGACAATGTAGTTTTTCTTCTAAATGTTAATAGCCACATACATACAAGCTCATTCAGTGAACAGGGGAGGTTAGCCAGATACTACCTTCTTACGGTTGATGTACCCTGTTAACAGATTAACCTCTCTATCTGGAAGATATTATAATTAGTTATATTGGAATGGGGACATTACGCTCCCTACAAGAGATTTCTAAATATAATTCTTTCATGTGAAGTTTATAAAAAGTCTTTCGGACATATTAATAATTTTTTCTGCAGAAATTTTAGTATCAACATAAAAAATGCACACATTCAGTGGAGAATGCTCCAAGATATTTTACAAAATACAAAAATCTAGATTGAATTTTTTCTCAAAATTGGGAAACTTATTTCATTTGTAAAGCTTTTTGTGTACTTGCCAAAGAAGCATGCAGGATTTTATCATTCTTTTAATGCCCTAACATTGCTCAGTGCAATGTTTTGTCAATTTGAAGAACATTTTTATACCTCATTAAATATTGATTGCCTAGTTCAAAAGGGAAACAACTCAAAATTCCCAGTTTTGAGTAAAATGCATATATAGGCAGTTCGGAATAAAGTGAACACTCGAAAAAGCCCTGCTAAAGATCTATTTACAGCCAATTCGTATCTTTCCACGTGTAACGGCTAACGACGGGAAAAGTCTAACCTCCTGGGACACGTCACTTTATGTTTGCGCGTGTAAGATAAATTGTTCAGTCGATAGGTACATACATAGTTTGATAAAAAATAAGTTTATTAATTATATAAAATACAATTATATCGCTGTCGATTGATTTTGTTTTACTATTGTTGTATTTAAATACGAATAAACACGGAACTATGTTGTGTTATTTCGTTGCCAACCATACAAGCAGTAACGTGACTATCGGTAATGTTGAATTATATGTAGTAACAGCTAGTGATATTTTTCAAAGGTTAAATATTTAGTGTTCACTTTATTCCGAACGGCCTATAGAAAGATTTCAGTTTCGCTGAAAAACCTGTTAATTAAAATATGTGGTTGGTGTTAATTTAAAACAAAAGTACAGAGGTGACTATTTAAGGTGTTTAAAATGTATGTAGGCTGCCTTTGCTGACATTATTCCACTTTAAAATAAATGAAATACAATTTCTAGCCCCTCACTTGCAATCAGAATAAAGTACCATGTTATTAAAACAAGTGAATTGAATTCTCTTTCTTTTCAACTGAGTAAATTGCACTTCTGTCTGTGTGTTAGTGAGCCAAATTCAAAATTACAATTTATTGAATTGTTTCCCTTTTGAACTGGGCCCATCGAGTTATGACATTAACAATTTCCAAGTTTATATAGTAGGTTTTTAATTTACATGACAGTGGTGAATCGTGTATTTTGACAACACAATAAAATATTCATATTTGATGGCCAAATATTTATTTAAATGAATGCAACATTTACATCCCATTGTCTTCTCAATCATACCAATTATTTAATTTTATGGATATGGTGTTGCACTCTGGAGGCATCAAAATGTCAACAGGCTGTTAAAGGTAAAGAGAGTACGTTAGTAGGCTTTGTTGTGATGTATTATTATTAATATTATTATACAATGTATGTTGTTAATTATCATGTCTCTTGATTTAGTAACTGTATTACATTTGCACTGCTACGACATTCACTTACTAGGCCTATTTCATGATCACTGCTGCACTGTTGCCAACCTCCTAAGTCTAGATATACCTCATCTTCCCCTTTTCAAAGGTGACATAATTTCATTTTACCATTGGATCTAATCCATACCCTAGAGAAGCTTAACTGATTAGGATTAATGTACTCGGACATATCTAAATATGAACACAAAAAAACTCTATAAATGTTAAAATAGACATGAGCCTGTCTAAAATTATGGTGCTTATACACACAAAATTGGTGCACTTGCTCACTTCAGTTAAACTAATTACAAAACCTGAACACCTAAACACACACTGACAGTGTCACCACAGGCATGAGCCTAACTGTCTTAAACATCTATCATCATTACAAATCAAGAAAACATATATATAACAAGAAAGATTCTTGTCACATTACTAACAGTTACAATTAGTTCATGACTAAAGCATTAATTCTTTAACAGTCTGTACATACTTTTTTTTTACATTCGTTTATTTGCTCCTGATGGTTTTTGTTCTGAATCCCTATCTCTTACATATTTAGGGCCTACATACACAACATTACTGTCCAACACATCTCTAGGCGGACTGAATCCTCAAAAATCACTGTCTTCATGCCTTAAGTCATTTGCACTAGTTACTCTGCTGGTGTCAGCCTGTCGGTCCGGTGATGAGTATTCCTGGTTCCCCCTGGTTGTTGGCGACTTATTCATTGTCATATTTTCTTGAGACTGACGAGACAGTTTATTGACCTTGCAGTTTTCTAACTGAATGTAGCTTTCACTAGGACTGTATTTGTTTGTAGAAACCTTCATATCTCTTGTAGTTTTTCGTACTTTATTTCCCATGTGGTTTAGAATCCAGTATGACCTTGGAGTCTGCTGCCTCCCTATTATCTTGCCTGTTTTCCAGTACTTGTCCTTGCTGGTTCTTTCTACAATATTTTTTCCAGTCGCAAATTCCACTTCTTTCCTGCCAGTTGTTCTGTTGTAATATTTCCTCGCTGTTGCTTCTCTGTCACACAACCATTTATGTACCCTTACTTGTACCTTTGGTTGCAGCTGTTGTACCGAGTTTGGGCAAGCTGTGCGTACTGACCTACTGAGAAGCAGCTGAGATGGAGATACAGTAGAACCCTGTTATAACATTCCCGCATATAACATTTTCCTGCATATAACATCACTTTTCTTTGGTCCCACTATTTTTCCATAAAGCACAATGTATTAATTTCCTGCTTATAACATCTCTGGTATTTTCATTTCCTGCATATAACATTTTTTTTTCTCAGACATTGACCATAGCGCAGGTAAAATTTTTCTTAACTGAATCATTTTAGATAAAATAACTGAGCTGTAGAGTAAAAAAAATCAGTAAAAAAACAAATTAATGTCTGGGAATGTATCATAAGTGTACATTACAGTGATATTAAAGACTGTGATCCTGAAGATGACGATCATGAACCTACAGAAGACAAGTGGGAAAGCCTCTGTAATACACACAATGTATATATTCATTATGTTTCTGATAGCACAAAACAATAGCCTCATTTAATTTCATTATAGACTTATTTACTGTACATAAACTATTGAATTTTAAGTTACTTTTGTGTAATATGCATTAATTGGTGCAAAAATATTGATTCCTGCTTATAACATTTTCCTGCATATAACAGGGTTCTATTGTACACCTATTCCTGGTATGGGCATGTCCCTGTAAGCTCTTAAAGCCTCTCTGTAATCTGTCTTGGTTTTGTTGCATTTTAATAGTAGCTGTTTGGCAATGTGGATTCCTTTCTCTGCTATGCCATTGCTTTGGGCATATTTCGGACTGCTGAAATTACACTGGAACCTATTTCTGGCAAAACTCAAAAATTCTTTTGAATTAAATAGAACATTATCGGAATGTAATATCTGGGGGTCACCATGAATTGCGAACACTGTTCTACATGCCTCTATTACCTGTTCTGCAGTTTTATTTTGAATTGATACTATATCCATTTGGAGTATGCATCTGTTAGTACTAGGTAGGTAATTCCTCCAGATTCCAGAATATCAGCAGATTCCATTTCATATGGAAGTCTAGGTATTTCTTTTGCCTGGTATTCCTCTTTTTTGTTCTTAGGACTATATTTTTCGCACACCGTGCATTGCTTTACAAACTGTTGTACAGGTTTAGCCCAGCCTGACCAATATATTATGCTACCTGCCCTTGCTAGACACCTCTCTATACCACTATGTCCTTCATGAACCAATCCCAGTATCTCATGCCTTACTATCTTTGGTATGATCACTCGGTCTTGATAAAAGACACGATCTTCTTCCACACAGATCTCATTTCTAATCTGCCAGTATTTTTGAACTTGCAAATTTGCCTGCCTTTTATGCTCAGGCCAACCTTCAAGATTGTATTTTTTAATAAGTATTAATGCAGGGTCTCTGTTTGATTCGTTAGCAATCTGCTCTCTTCTCAGTGGTGTGACAGCCAAGTGTTTTGACAATGAGTGCACAATGTTAACCATCTCTGGATCATTGTGGACAGAGTCGTTTACATATGACAGTGACAATAAGTCGCCAATGTGCATATCTTTTCCAGGTAGATATGTCACCGACAATTCATAGGGTAGTAATTTTAGTCTTAATCTCTTTAGATGGGTGGAACCAATTTTTCCTGTGGCCTTTGTCATTAAAGGAACCAGGGGTTTGTGATCTGTAAGAACCTTGATCTGATAACCAAACATCCATTCGTGAAATCTAGTAACCCCAAACAGAATTGCTAATAGCTCCTTCTCGATTTGTGCCCAATTACTCTCACTTTGTCATCTTGCGTGAGGCAAATGCTACTGGCTGCCCTTCTTGCAGGAGGCATGCCCCTAGCCCTGACTGGGAAGCATCACACTGTAGTGTTATTGGCAGTGCTGGGTCAAAACTATGCAAACAAGGTGCCTGACAGACCTTGTTTTTGAGCTCATTCAAGGCTGCTTCATGACAAGGGAACCACTGCCATTCTGAGTCCTGTTTCCTTAATTCTTGAAGTGGTTTCTCGATGTCCGACATGTTGGAAATGAAAGGCCTGACATAATTCAACATCCCCAGTATACGCTGAAGTTCTTTACTTTTGTTGGTCTCTGAAGTTCCGTTATTGCTCTAATTCTCTCAGTGTCAATTTCCTTCCCCTTTTCTGAGAATATGTGCCCTAGGTATCTAACTTCACGAAGTTTATTCTGGACTTTGTTTGGGTTGAATTTCACCCCCAGTACCCTAGCTTTCTGAACTACTGCCTGCACTGCTTGATCATGCTCTGCTTGTGTTTCACCAAAACATATAATATCATCAATATAAGCAACACAGTTTGGTATAGATCCAAAATTTTCATCTACCTCCTCCTGAAATTCCTCTGGAGCAGGGGCCAAACCATATAGCATTCTTGTATATGCAAAAATACCAAATGGCGTCGAGAACATGACATAGTTCTGTGATTCCTGAGTTAACTTGAGCTGTGAGAATCCCTCTTTAAAATCCAATACTGTATAATACTTCTTTTTGTTCAAGTTATCCTGAATGTCCTGCAATTTTCTAATCAAGTAACGTTTTGTGAAAACCACTCTGTTTAATTCCATTGGATCGAGACATACCCGAACACTGCCATTTGGTTTATCCACAATGACTATATTACTTATGCATCCCTCTGGATTTGGTTCCTTTATCCTGACAATCACCCCCGCCTCTTTCAGTCTTTCTAACTTTTTTTTAGAGGGCCTAACCTAGACTTAGCTACCCTCCTTGGTGCATGTTGGAATCTAGGAGCATAAGCATAAATTTTAATGGCATGCTCATTTGGGAACATTTCCAGTCCAGTACATACATCCCTATTTGTTCTGACGTATTCATCCTTTGTTTCCTGTTGAGTTCTCATGCTGTGTACTGCCTGTATAAGCCCTAGTTTTACACTCCCGGCCAACCTTAACAATGTTGTTGATTTGACATCCACAATGTAAAAATCAAGATATGCTTCTTTCTCCCCTACTAGACAATGTAAATTTACTACACCTGCCGGTTTGATCTGTGTGCCCCCGTAAGATTCTATCACAACTTTTGTGTCTCTCACTTTCAGGTGCCTGTCAATCTTTTTAAACACATGAAATGGTATCACATTAACCTCTGAACCTTTGTCAGTTTCCATAACAATTTGCTTGTCTTCTATTATGACTTGTTCCCTCCATTCAGATAGTGATTTTGAGCTTCTTTCAAGGTCAAACCCCTGTTTAGAGCCTTGTTGACACACATACACTGCAGAGGTATACACTGAATCTAATCCTACGGTTTTGAGGCTATGCAACATGAAAATGTCATCATCCTCACTATAATTTTTTTGTTGCACCAGTTGTACCTGCCACACTTTGCATGCTACTGCAAAGTGATTTTGCTGTCCACACTTGTTGCATTTCTTGCCCCATGCTGGACACTCCGGTCTTTTATGTAGTAGTTGGCATCTACTGCACTTAAAACACCTCACTGTCATATTGACCCTCAGCACTGCTCTTACCTTGTTTCTGTCGACTGTTCTGCCTGTGTACCTGTTGTCTTTGCCCTACTTTCCTCTGAAGAGCGTCCACAGACGTCGGTTGATGTGTGGAAGATTTGGTGAGTGCTTCACTTATATGTTGCGACTGTTGTTTACTTAATTCCACCGTCCTACAGTGTTGTGCTACTGCCTCTAGTGATGTGTTTTCTAGCCTTAACAAGGCTTCCTGCAATCTGCGATCACTGCACCCTTGTATTATTCTGTCTCTTATCATACTGTCTTCTTGACTTTCAAACTTACAATTCTGCACTAATATTTTTAGTGAGGTTAAAAACTGTTTTTCTCCGTCCTCCCACACTCTCTGTGATAATTTAAACCGTTCATATGTCGGGTTTTTTCTCGGGGAGACATAGCGTTTGAATTCTTTAGCTACATCCTTAAACTTGTTCTTATCGTTGCCTTCCTGTCCACTAAATTTGAATGTGCTAAACGTGTGAAGAGCATCATCGCCGACTAAACTTAACAGGAGTGCTGTGTGTACTGCTTCCGAAGCTTCCGTTTGCTGTGTTGCAGTCAAGTACAGTTCAAATTTTTGAAAGAACACTGCCCAGTTGGCCACAGCATTAGATCCATTAATATCCACAGGACCCGGTGGTGGAATTAACGATTGGTGTGTAGCCATTTTGATGCCAGTGCCGCCATGCCAAACTACCGTTTTCACGCTTCAGTCATCGTTTCACTCACCGAACCCACATTACTTTACTCCACATGACTGCGCCATGATGTATTATTATTATACACTGTATATTGTTAATTATCATGTCTCTTTATTTAGTAACTGTATTACATTTGCACTGCTACGACATTCACTTACTAGGCCTATGTCACGATCACTGCCGCACTGTTGCCAACCTCCTAAGTCTAGGTATACCTCAGGTTGTTTTTTTTTTTTTCAGCCAGTAGGTATATTTAAACCGAGCATTATAATCAATACTGTATTGTAGTGCAAGTAATAAACATAATTTATTGCTTTGACTGTACTCAAAAGTTAGGTTTGAGACGACAAACAGTTTTACTATCAATATTCTGGTAATGAAGTTAAAAATAATAAATACAGTAAATAAAATACTTTACTGTAAACATGTTATACCTTGTTCCACTAAGACCTTTCTCCAGAAGTGTGGGGAGACACTGCGTTCATAGAAAGAAAACAAAGGAAGGTAGTTTTGTATCTGAAGACTTCTTTTTTCTGTTATTATTGTGTGATTAGTGGTAGTTTTGCTAGTTATAAAGTTAAATGTTGGTGAACATTTCAGTTTAATTGTTCTGAAATCTAATTTTATTTTTTAAATTTTCTTTTCAAAATCTTCTCACTACTTCTATTAAAGAAATAATTTAATCACAGTGTTTTATATAAGTTCTTATGTGTGTTCAACTGCTATTAGTTGATCGGTAGGTTTTATTTTGTTAATTTATCTTAGTTTATACTGTACCTAGTAAAGTTTTTATATGTTGTAACAAAAAAAAAGCGACCCATGTGTAATTTAAATATTGGTAACACTTCAAAACAAAAATCAGCAAAAGAGACAACTGTAAACCAGTAAATCTGTGAAGGCATCAAAGGGAAAGGAGGCAAAGGGTGGGATGAAATTCTTGTTTGCAGGTGATATTAAACCTAGTAATAGCCATAGATAAAGTTTACAGAAAACGTATTCTTAAATATAATTTAAACTTTTGTATTGTAATGACAACTTGTTGTGGCATAAGAAATTCTAGTAATATGTGCTAATGTACATATAAAGTACAAAATTGATGTGTAATTTAATATAAAGTTCAGGTATAGTTGGAATTTGTGTGTTTAAACATGTCACTTTATATAGCAGTGATCTGATAAGTTATAAAACTGAGAGGCATATAAATTGTTCTAATTTTAAACAATTGCCATTATAGTATTTCCTACTGCCACCACAAAAATTGTATTTGTGCTTAAATCTTAAAACCGTAAAAAATTAAAAATTGTGACTTTATTTAATTTTCCTGCTGAACAGCTCTTACATCTTAGTTTTATTTATACTACACTCCTCCGCCGCTTATCCGGCATGTTCGGGGGACAATGTGTGCCGAATATTTGAATTTGCCAGGTAACTGAAGGAAAAAATAAACAAAATATATTATAATTTTGATAAGTACAGTAATTGTACCAAAAATTGTCTAATACTATACTTTTAGTTAAAATGCTATTCATTATTAATAAAATGCAGTGAAAAATAGTTTGAACACACTTAAAATCATCTATGTAAATACTAGCTACTATGTACTAATAAGACTCAGGCGGTACCTGCGCACATCAGCTACTACACATCCCCCCCCCCCCCCCCCCCCCCCACATGACTGCCTTGTCCTGGGTGGTCGCTTTGCGCTCGCTGACTGATCGACCAGCTGTGACTGGCCACGCGTAGCGACAGCAGTTTCCTTGTTTATGTCCACTAATTGATACTTGTCTGTAGATTTTACACATACATATATTTTTATTAATTACGATGTTACGTTATTTCCACTAAGTGTTCGTCCCCAAATAATGTGAGATTTATAAGTTATGTACACTACTTATGAAATATTTACACTTCAATAGGTATGTGTGTGACACGCAAAGTCAGCATTCAGAGTTTACTAAAGTTTGCCAATGGCTCGTGTTTATTTACCGGCCTAATCACTATCAGTTATGTCGTACAAGTAGCTCGTGCTGGGAGTTGTCACGCCGCTCGTGCCGGATGTTGCATCACTTGCTTCAGTGCGCGTACTAGTAGAGGCTGGCAATTTCGTGAACATATCTGTCAAATGTTGTTATTTTAAGTGTCTTGGCCTCTCATTTATTAACTGCTTCTGCATCATGCACTAGGACATGGTTTGTTGCTCAGAGAAAATAGATTCGCTGCTGCAGACCAGTTATTAAACACTCTACATGATAAAGACCCTCATCTTGTGTGATTTTTACGGCTGGTTTTTTTGTATTCATCACTGACACTGTCATCTTCTTTTTTGTTTGTCAGGCCTGTGACAAATTCAATTAGTTCCTGGTCATTGAAGTGATGAACAACGGGGACGTCAATGTCAACTTGAAACCATTCCTTAACATTTTCATCACGTAGGCCTAATTCGCAAATTTCTTCGTCGTTGGTCACGTCTGCAAATGCTAGAGTTGTCCACAGTTTATGACAAGCCTTGTGCAAAACTGAGTTGGGTACGCTGTCCCAAGCTCAAGCAGGTGCCCAAATCACAATGTAGATTATATTCTTTCTTTATCTCAGCTACAGTATTTCCGTGATTTTAAACTTTCACAGAAGCACCACCGTCGAGTTTTTTTAATGTCAACTTTATCTTTTGTAGACAACACAATCTTTTCTTTTTTTTTCCTCTCCAATAGAACCAGAACTCATGTTCGTCATTTTAGTAGCCATCGTGCAACACATCACAAAAACAACTCAAATTTACATACGTGACCAAGCTGCGCAGTTACTTCATTGCCCGATATACAACTTTCCGACAGACTGCTTCATTACGCGAGAGATATGCGGGTCTTAGCACATGGTGATTTACCTACTTGTCTAGGGTAGGGTGGCTGGAAGGGCAATTACATAACTGCACTGCCCCTATCATTTAGAGGAGGATAGTCACAGTACACCGGCACTCTACTGCTCAGCCACCCGCCTGCCTGCATCATGCAGACCTCCGTGGCACAGTGGGTTGTGCGCCGGTACTCTGTTTTAAGAGTTATGGGTTCGAGTCCCGGGCAAGGCATGATTGTTTTTAATAAGCAATTCAGACAGAAATTAATAGGCCTACAAGTATTCTTGTAAACGTCTGTAATAACTTCGGCTGCTAACAGAGTAAATATGAATATTTTTTTTTAATTAAAAAATTAAACAAGAATTTAAAAAAAAAAAATGGTCGACAGAATCATGCCGAATAAGTGGTGGAGGAGTGTATAGTTTGCAAAGTACAGTGTAGTGGTACAGGTAATATGAATTTCCGAAAATTCTGACAAACGAACCACTAGTGTTACAAAACGTAATTTGTCTAATGTTGTATTATTAAGCATCAAAAACTATTGAAACATAACGTTGTATTAAAGTAGGGCTATATTTCAATCATAAAGAAATATTGTTAATGCGTGTAATATTCTAATATCCATAAATATTCATGTAGTAGAATTATTTATACTGGAATTTCAGGGTAAAGTGTGCTGTTTATTTTCTCTGATGTTGATACTCTAATACATAATCATTTTCATTTCATTTGATTCTTAAAGTAATTGTGAGACTGTTTTCTTTCGTTACTGTGATGCATATTTCAACGATTGGTCCATATGTGCTCATCGTGGGAATGAATTGGTACAACACTACATTTTTATGTGCCCACATGCACTTTTTTAATTGCTGCAACACAGTGTTACCTGAGTATGTAATCACTTACAGTAGAACCTTGATTATCCGTGATAATGTAGGGGATGAAACAGTAGAATAATAAAAAAATCACTGTTTATCGAATCTTTTATCTTACCGATGTAACATGTCATAATTCTGTATGTTACAAACGTTTAAAGGACTTTGAAATATTTGTGCTATGTTCAGCCCTAAATTAAGTTTCTTTTGGGCCAAAAACATAATAATTATTTTGTTTAATTGTTTAATTTACTATGTGCGACAATATTTTCAATTATGGTTTTTTTTTTTTTTTGTTCATGGAATACTATATTTTATCTCATAAATAATGAAGGAAAGGCACCCACCATATAAAATATATATATATATATGTTGCTTCCTCGCAGTATTTGTTTAGAAAGTTTTTTTTAAGCTCGGGGAGATAACTGTAGGAGAAGTTGGAACAGAGAGTGAGTTCAGGAATGGAGGAGGAGAACTTTCGGGAGTTCCAATATAGATGGACGTACCATCATCTGCTGGAGCAGAGGTCTAGGAATCTACTGAGAGGCTATGTCGTGCACTAGTCACCGAGAAGGAAGGAAACCAGTTTCACCGCCAAGGAGTCATACACAGTCAGCAACAGTATTATCGACAACAATAGAAGTACCGACGGGAATGGTAACGTCCAGCTCTGATTTATCTCTGTAGTTGCTCCCACGCCGTGTAGAACATTAACTACATTCGCCCTTCTAGAGTCAAGTGCCGAGAACTAGTCGTGGCATAAATATTAAATTTTAATTGGTCAAGATAATATAAAGTTATTTTTAAAAAAGACCAAATGATGGTTGTCTACCTACTGTATAAAACATAAAGCTATCAATTTTTAATTTAATTTACTTGTACATGTAACTACAATTGATTCGTTTGATGGTTATTAGAATGAATATCTTTCTTAAACACCCAAGTTGTATTTTGCTTCCGAGGTTTAAACAGAGTACTTTAGAGAATAAATTTCATTGTTCTTAAACTAACCATGAGTTCAGAAATCTCTCTCCACTTATTTCACAGTACATACCAGTAGTTTGAGATCTTCGTGTGTTTCCAAGGTAGTGGTGTATGTAGTGAAACGGCAGTCCTTACGAACCCAAAACAAAGGTAGCATTACATATATCACATACACTGAAAGCCATGCTACAGGTGCAGCTATTATCGCAAGTCGTCGCCATTCTAAGAACTACCGTGTGGCAGGCACGACAATCACCTTATCTGACTGCTTCACTTCACTCAGACGTGTGCTGTGCAGCGCAGATTTAATAAAAAAATGCTTTTAGTAATACATGTAATCATTGCTCACATTGTTACTCTTACTGCGCTTTTCAGGCCTTAGTCAATGGCGGACTACGAAGATCCATAACTCCCAAAGGTTTTTTACCCCTACCTCCTACATTTTAATTGACTGATTATTGATTTTAGGTGAAAAATTCATCACGACAGTAATTTCAAAAGAACCTCACTAAACATTGATATGCATTTTCATCTTAAACATCTTCTATTCATTCATGATCTTTGTAGTTTAAGAGGGTTGAAATATTCACTATAAATATTTCTTAGGAAGGTATCCAATTTATCTTATGATATCTCAAATCAACAAACCTACCAAAACTTATTTTGTATTCACCATTGTCAGACCCAAAGTCATAGTCTTTCACACAGGGACTGTGAGATTTAGGTCATCAGGTTAACTGTAACTAGTGAATTGACATATGCCTATTTAGTTGTAAGGTATAGTGGGTGTGAAAAATTTTAAAGCAGTACATTATGTGTACTTTTCTTAGTATGTAGTTAATTATATATTTTGGTTATATTATTTCCGTGGAGAATATAATCACAGCAACTAATGCTCCTCATATATTATTTAAAATTTGTATATCTTGTAGCTGTGGACTATTGTATGTGGCCAGTAAGTCTGTTCACTTTGTACAGTATTGTAAGCTACATTGTTCAAACACCCTTGTGTGAAGTTGCTGTGCTTCTTCCTGACTGCATGTAACTAGAAAATATATTTTGATCAAGACTTTAGAGTATTAGTAGTGCAGCAGCTTGTAAGCATTTATTGACAGACGAAACTGAGCAAAATTTAAATCCATTGTACTAAGTTGAAGTATACAGTGAGATGTACAAAATATGTCAGTGCATTTCCTAGAATATGTTTCTTATCTATCTATCTGAAGTTATACATACTCAAAGATTGTCAATAAGCTTGGGGCATATCTCGTTCTTAGAATGATTCTTGTTATGGGTTAATTTTATAAACTGAACAAGTTTTTATAAATGTAAGATATGTCGTTGTGAGGGAATGTTGCATGCAAACTTACAGAAAATCCTTCTATAAAAGAAAAAAGGAAAACTAATAGTAGCTGTTTTTAACAAACATAATTTTCCTTTTTTGGATCTAGAAATATTGCACAAAAATTTACTGGATATGACTATATTCCTTTCCAGGATTGTATAGTATGTGTTCGTTGAAAACTGCTACTAATGGTTCTTTTTTTATTATTTATTATGGGCCTTTTTTAATGTCTGCAACATTCGCTCGCAATGGTGTACTTCCATTAGATTACATCTTGTTTTCTTAAGTTACAATAAGCAATAAAGAAATTACAAGAACATTGGAGCTAAAAGAACTTGTTTATTGTTTTGCTGCTTTAGAGGATTGTGAAAATTAACTACACACTTTGTACTAGAGTTATATTTCAATGCAACAATTTACAGGTTACCTGTAAAGTGAAGTTGTAGTGTTTGTATCAGACAATCATTCTGTTATTACGTATTTGGTTTCAGTAAAGTTATGACATTATCACAAGCTTATTTTCATTTATTCAGAATCATGAACAACTGTATTTAAATTGCCTAAGAATTTGCTTACTTTTTTGTGTGTTAATCTAATGTTTATTTTATAACAATAAATCAGTTAAAGTATATGTAATAATGTCAATATGTGAATAATGCATTAAATTTATGGGCATATGTGTACCCATATAAACACATTTTATATGTATACATACATTTATAGGCTATCTCGTTGGCCAGTAATTGGTCTTACCCGTAGTGGTACTGGATTAGAAATCTACCGCTCCACACATTATGTCTGTTTTGGTGAACAAGTAAACTGGCAAAAAAGAATGATGGTCCGACCATGCCATGCACTGCCATGTCAGTATGTTCACTCCATTCTCATAAATATGCAGGAGAGGACAGTTTGTTCACTTGGAAAAAAAAAAAAAAAAAAAAAAAGGTGCTACTTCAGTAAACAAATTAAAACAGGTAGATTTTTTTAAAATAGTATTGCTACATTTTTGTTGAAAGTGTATTTGAGCAGCAGTTGGCTAACTGTATAAAATACAGATATGCTGTTCTAGTTATTTTGTTTATCTATGTATGTAAATAGTTGTTGATCTATGGCAGGATAAAGTATACATGACTTGAAATTATTCGTTTTATTCTCTATAATCTCAACAGGTTCTGGCCCAGCACTGAAGAAAGAGGCAGTTATCAGGAATAATGATTCCGAATTTATGTGAATTATGTTTATGCTCAATGGTTTTCAATTATAGTTCAAAACGAAAGGATTACCCGCGCTAGTATTCCTTTAATTTCAGATCACACCTCACAATTATTTTTGGTTTATGTGTAGTGTTGCACAATGTATCAAAATAATTTACAAACTCGGAGTGGAAATATGCCTATTGTAAACAAACTGAACGGTATGGACAACTACAACGACTGGAAATTTGGCATGAAAATGTTGTTGATGCGGGAATAATTGTGGGCATACGCAACTGGGGAAGAGTATGATGCGACACAGAAGCCAGACCAGGATAAAATTCTTTAATCTGCTTTCATCTGCATTTATATGTAAGGAATGCTACGAAAGCCAAGGATACATGGTATGAGATGGCGAAAGTATTTTAAGATAAAGATTTGGAGCGACGCATTAGCCTAATAGATTATTTGTTGGATCAGAGGTTGGAAAACCACAATAATATGCAGGAATACATTACTGCAATCTTGACTACCGCTCAGAAACTGCAGGATACGGGCAAGGGCTTGGATGATGAATTGATCGCTGTAGTCATGCTGCGAGGGTTACCTGAAGAATACAGACCATTGAGAATGGCCGTAGAAAATTCTGGAATTGAAGTTACAACAGAGCTGGTATGACTGAAGTTGTTTCAAGAGGCCCCCAGGAGAAGTAATGGCCATGGAGAAAATGCAGAAGCAGTGTTTGTTTCCGAGAAGAAGGAAAAATGTACTGCTAGGGATGTTAAGGGTGAAATTCGCTGCTATGGATGTAACAAGCTTGGACACATAAAGGTGAACTGCCCAATTGTGCCAATTATGTGATGGACAACGTGGACAACAGAGCACCACCATCAAGGTCAGAGGTACCACTACTTCTCACAGCATTGGGGTTGAGTACAATGGAAAATGCATGGTACATAGATTCTGGGGAAACAAGTCATATGACTAATAGGAAAACATGGTTAAGCAATTTTAAACAAAATGATAACCTAGAAATATCTGTAGCAAACAATCAGAGGGTTCATGTTGAAACTGGTAACTCCGTGATCAATGTGAATAAGACAGAAAGAGTAATTCAAAATGCCATTTTTGTACCAGAATTATCCACAAATCTGTTATATGTGTCAAAGATGGTAGAAAAGGGTCTGATGGTAGTGTTCTCACAAAAGGGATGTGAGATATATCACAGTAATAGTTGTAAGGTTCAAGGAAATGCAGAATTAAGGGCTGAAAATATAGGAGGGTTATATAGGCTAACTGACTGTACCCCTGTGAGTAAAAACCATGAACATACAGATTCATAAGAATTTAAACATCAAAATGCAATGATAGCTGTTTCACATGAAATTTGGCATCGTAGACTGGGTCTCCTAAATAGAAAAGGTATGCTGGAATTGAAAGATGGCCTAGCAACAGGTATTATGTTCTCCGGAGCAGGAGTCGATCCATGTGTGCTGCCCTGTATTGAAGGGAAACAGTGCAGAAAACCATATTGTAATAATTTAACTAGGAGAAGGTCTCAAAAACTTGAATTACTTCATAGTGACGTATGCAGCCTCATGAGTGAGCAGTCATACAGTGGAGCAAGGTACATGCTGCTATTTGTTGATGATTTCTCCCGGAAAATATTTGTATATTTCTCGAAAAACAAGTCCAAAGTAGAAAATGTATTTGTTGAATTCAAGGCAAAAGTCAAGAAGGAAACTGGTCTACAAATCAAGACACTAAGGACTGACGATGGAATGGAATATATAAGCACCAATTTGACCAGTTTTTTGAAAGAGAATGGAATCAGACATCGGACTACAATTCCATATTCACCAGAGCAGAATGGGGTGGCAGAATGTACAAACAGATCCATCTGCGAACAGGCTGGAAGTATGATGGAGGATGCCAACTGTCCTAAGGAACTTTGGGCTGAAGCCTGTAACACAGCAGTATATTTAAAGAACTGATCCCCTCATGCTTCATTTCTTGGCTCCACTCCAGAAGAAATGTGGACAGAGAAGAAAGTGGATCTTTGTCATTTGCGTGTATTTGGAGGCAAAGTATATACACATGTGCCTAAAGAAAAACTAACAAAGTGGGATGCCAAGAGTAGAGAACTATTCTTCATAGGATATTGTGAATATTCTAAAGATTACTGTCTTCTTGACCCTGGGAAGCCTTCACAGCTGATAAAAGCGAGAGATGTTGAGTTCTTCGAGAATTCAAGTTACTATGAATCGAAAGAGAAGACCATCGGCACGGAACCCCTTGCATACAACCAAAAACAGTAACCATGGTGTTAAAGAGGACGAAGTTTGTGAACAAGGACCAGGGGAATCATCTGATGCAGATAGTGAATCCTTAGGTTGGGATAGCCCTTCTGAAACAGACAAGTCAAAGGATAATCAAGAAAAATTATGCAATTCAGAAAATAAATGCCCAAGAACAAGGGAATTGAGATACCCTGTCCGAAACAGGCAAAATAAACTTTTTTCAAGATCACCTCGTGTACCAGACAGTGTCATCAAGCAGAAAGGAAAGCATATCTGACCCTAAGAGTATAGAAGAAGCTCTGAATGGGGACTTCAGGAAAGAATGGCTAACTGCTATGAATGATGAGTTTTCATCTTTGTTGGATAATGATGCCTAGGAATTAGTAAACAAACCTGAAAAACCAAATGTTATTGGGTGTAAATGGGTATTCAGAGTTAGAAAAGAGTCTGATGGAACTACAGATAGATTTAAGGCATGCCTGGTAGCAAAAGGATACAACCAGCAACATGGGATTAATTATGAAGAAATATTGGCACCGGTTGTCAGGTATGCTACAATTAGGATGTTGCTCGCAATTGCAGCACAACTTGACCTTGATGTTGATCACCTTGATGTATCTACGGCTTTCTTAAATGGTGAATTGGAAGAAACAGTATACATGACGCAGCCAGAATGTTTTGTGTCTGAAGGAAATGAAGACAAGGTTTGCATTCTAAGGAAAGCAGTATATGGGCTAAAACAAGCAGCTAGGATATAGAATAAGAAAATCACAAAGTACTGCTTAGTTTAGGCTTGGAACAAAGTCTACTACACGAACCATGTGTATACTACAGAGCATCAAACAACAGTTACCTGATTATTGCCTTGTATGTTGATGACTTCCTCATTCTGTCCTCAAACAAGTCTGAAAAGGATGACCTAAAATCGGAATTGATGACAACTTTCAAGATGAAGGATTTGGGGGAAGTAAAATACTGCCTTGGTATGAAATCAGCAGGGATAGAGGGGTTGGGACTATTCGAGTAAGTCAAGAACATTACATTAAGGATCTTTTATACAGATTTGGAATGGAAGACTACAAACCAGCAGGAACTCCAATGGAAAAGGATTTGAAACTTACAATAGGTGATATCAACATGAAAGACCCTACCATACCTTTGCAGAATCTGAAATGATGCCTGATGTACTTGGGAGTCTGCACGAGATGGGCATTTCACACTTAGTCAGTGCATTAAGCCAATTTAATCACTGTTATACAAGAGAACACTGCAAGTGTGCAGAGCGAGTGCTCAGATATCTGAAGGGAAACCATCAACTACTGGTTGAAGTACTCGAATGATGTTGAGCATTTAACAGGGTATGTTGATGCAGACTGGTTTTGTGATACAAACGACAGGAGGTCCTACACCGGTTATGTATTCAAACTTGGAAGTGCAGCAATATCTTGGGAAAGCAGGAAGTAGAGAACTGTTGCACAGAAGCAGAGTACATGGGACACTCTGATGCTACGAAAGAAGCCTTGTATCTGCAGAGCTTGGTGGGAGAGCTTTTTGGTGAAGCACATTGTGTGAGGCTATTTAATGACAATCAGTCAGCTCAGAAACTTTGTGTAAATCCAGTGTACCACAGTCTCACTAAACACATTGATGTGAGACATCATTTCGTAAGAGAGGCGGTCGAAAGGAAGAAAATTGAGATGGTGTACTTGCCGAGCAAGAACATGACTGCAGATGTGCTGACTAAGACGCTGCACAAACCCAATCACGAGAATTGTGTGCGTGGACTTGGTCTTGAACTCACTGAGTGATTTTCTTGAACTTTGTGTTTGTTTATACTTGCCTCTATATTAAGGGGAAGTGTTGAAAATGTAATTGAGCAGCAGTAGGCTAAACTGTATAGAATACTGATATGCTTTTCTAGTTGTTTTGTTTATCTATGTAAATAGTTTCAGTTGATCTATGGCAGGATAAAGTATACATGTGTTGTGACTTGAAATTATTCGTTTTGAATATAGTAAATGGACTGAAAACATCTCCGCAACATGTATAAATAAGTCGAAATTAAAATTGCCACGGCAGTAACTCAGTTCCGTCAAACAAAAAGACGACTTCCTCTGTCAGGGTATCCGTGAGATAAAATAAATGTAGGCTAATACATTTAAGTTATGTATGTGAGAGGATGAAGTCTGGGTTTTAGTGTAACTTAACTGATGTAGGTACTCCTTCCCGACGTTCAATCTTCCTGCAAGACACTTGATAATGAAAATATGAAAATCATTTTAAACCATTACAATTTCATTGTAATACAGCCAAAATAACGAGGTTAATAAAAGTGTTACTCCTTTCAAAACATACTTTCCTTCCTCTAATATTAACCCTCGGCATAGATAAAGCTGCCAGACATAGCTGAAACAAAATTTAGAAAGAAACGTAACCATGAGAAATAAACATTATCGCCTTACAGAAATAAAATAAAACATTGACTCTTAATAAAAGGGCAAACCTTATTTGTCACATAATACCCCGTCAAGTTTATAAACGTATCACAGTTTGGGTGCAATGACTTGCCTTGAAACCATGTGACAATACAACATTTCAAAAAAAAAAAAAAAAGAGAAAGAGAAAAACAGTAATATTGTCTTGTCGGCACTGTTCAAAATGTTCTCAGCGACTATCTCATATTCACTACTCGAAACAACAAATAGTTATATAACAAAAAAAATGTATACACATTGTACAGACTTCAAGAGAACAGCTTCAAATAATTAAAAATTTAACTTGGAATTAGTAAGGTTGAAATTTTTATATCTTAGTTCGCTATGTTGCCGGCTTGCTTGCCGATGTCCTGAGTTCGTCTTCTGCCTTTGCGACGAACCGTTGGTCAGTTGGCCTCATCACTTCTGTGGCAGAGATTGCGTTGCTTTGCTCATTGCACTTAACATGACAATTTAAATGTTACTGACATTAATGAACTACAACACTCAACTTAAGAGTATACATAGTTTTACACAGTGTTGATCGTATATCGTCGAAATTCACTTGTTTAGCTCGCGTCATATTATTGGTTATATGACACATTTGCTTCAACCTTTAGCCGTGTTTGTGTCAGAAATAATAATAAATGTGTTGTGCAGTGTTATCCAATTAGAGTTAATGCGTGTTATGCACCAATTAAATTATCGTGGTGATGTTATATCAATAATTTTCATGTGTTCATGTGATCCCATCTCACTTGCTTATAGGATTGGTGCACGTCTATTTGGCTTAAACTTGCTGTTTATCTTCGAAGCGTTGCCATCGTCCTCATATTCATTTTCTTCACGTATTACATTGTTAATTTCTTCCAATACTGTACATTTCTTCCTCAGGGTAAATAATAACATAATTCATCTAAATACATTCAATCTGTAAAAAACAAATGTGGTCGTGGCATTTCTCTTGGCTAGACTCACTCAATACACTACACACAAAACACTAAAACACATTCTCCATGAAATATACAAATACTCTTGATTAGCCTTCACATAAACATATCATAGTGATAAATTCTCTATGGGATTCCGACATTGCAGTGCAGTATCAAATTCAGGCAATTCATAACAGCAAGACAAAAAGACAAACTAATCGCTGCAGTTACTGTGATGGTGCATGATATATTTTAAGGATGGAGATATTAAACATTTCTATTACTTCTCCTGTCGCCGAATTTGCCAGTTCATAACAGTTCTTATGATTCACTAGTTTAACAGTATACGGGCCTGAATACAGAGGTAACAATTTACCCATCACGTGATCCCAGTATTTGCTGACATTTGGGGCCTTAACCAGTACCAGTCGTCCGACTTGCAACTCATTAATTTTGGATAACTTTTAGCACACCAGTCCACCTAGACCAGTGCACTAGCTCGACGATCACCCAGCCAAAAAGGCAGGGATGAAAACTGGAACATTTCTCTTCATCTGTAGTCAAGTACTCCGGAATTTACTGGCAGTACATTTGTAGGTTACGTCGCCTTGTAGACCAAATTTAGAATTATTTTTTAGAAATTAGCAAATTTAGAGAAGTTAGTCACGAAATGATATACTCCACTATGGTCCGAGACTTTGTTTATTAGATTTTTAGTTTACATCGGCACAAAATACACTGTTTCAACATGGTGCATCCAGTTCACAGAAAACTCCGAGCAGAAATGCAGCGAGACAAAGTCAGAAAATTTAGCACGTGGTGAAATATACACACGTGGCGAAGAAGAATGAGTAGCCATCCTGGCTCTCTGCACCTAGCGGCCTACATGCACGGGCGGAAACTAATTTTTTAGAATTAAAGCTTGTCTGAAAGAAAGGTTAAGGAATGGAGACCGCGGTGCTACCCGTGCATGTTAAGTTTCCACTCCCTAATTTCACTTTATAAAGTATTCTTGGGCCGCAGCCCCGCGCACGTCCGCTCAGGATCATGTCACGACTTATTCTCCAACATGGTGGAGGCAAAACATTCCAGAATGAAGGGCGAAGGGGCGCCACACGCCGTGCTCTTATTGGCTGGTTCTCTGTGGCGTGACCTTTGTCATTCGTTCCATTATCTAGAACCCTCTAAGGCACAATAATAAACTACGCATTAAAACAACAAACGGCGCCAAAACTCCCGTGGATAAAACTAGAACACAAAAAGAAAACAAAGCTACTGCCTCCTACCACGGCCACCTGGCCATAACGATAAACATTACATCTCATCTAGAACATACGCGAAACAAAGAACTGCGTTTCTACTCTCTCCTTCTGGAACCAAGACCATTGAAATAAAAGTTACAATGCTAAATATTATATTATAAAATTAAGATTACATAAAATACCGACGCTGTTCCTCGAGAGTAATAATGTGTTTACTTTTTTTCGGGTACTAATTTTCGTTACGTAACATTCATAACTTTTTATGAAAGTGTTAATGTGTATGAATTAGTTTTTGCCTCATAAAGCTACATACTCCCTTCGTGGGCTCGGCTTCCCGTCAGTGGCTGCCGTTGGAGTCGGTGTGAGACGCTTAGAGGAGATGGACATGTTTTCGGCCCACCCTGGGTCTTTCATCAGTTTGCTTGACCCAGGACTCCTCAACCCCTACTGGGCACCACTTCCAGGGGGTTTACCTAATTTCATGTAATTTTTCCACCGCTAGCCTGCACACTGGTTACTACTATACCTACTTCACTGGCTGGCCTTCACCACATTTCAGTTGTAGTATTGCTTTTTTGTGGTGAGTAAATAATATATATACTCCCCCATTGTTTATTGACTTGGTGGTTGGTCACCCCATCCCCAGTGATATTTCAATTATGTATTAAGTACGGGTGTATTGTGATGTGGAGACTGGCCTTGACAAATCTCTGAAGAACTTCTACTTGGAAGGTGCAAGAACCGCTTGGTATATGAGCCAGCCCCATGGTCGTATGACTGTAGATTCTGGGATCATCACCAATATCTATCTCGTCTCGGCTGTCCCTGCCAGCCTACCTATTCCCAAAACCGTAACACCTATATCCTGCCCGACAAATATAATGAGTCATTCTTGCCAGTGTTTTTTTTATCCCCGAGCCCCTCCCCTCCTTCCCTAATCCTTCCCGTCCCCCCTCGTCAAGGATATGTTGCGGTGTCTGGCCAACAAGAACATATAGTTTGACTATAGACACCATCACATGTTTTTTACGCTCTAAGTCATTAATAATTTACTAGTGCGTGTTTTATTATATTTTTTATTTTGCTTACACACATTCTTCACATTAAGTAAATGTATGAAGTGGCCGTAATAATAATTTTGTAAGCTTATACTAGCTCCTGTGCTGCTTATGTACTTTAGAGACAAGGTATGGTTTCTAAGCAAGAACCCACAGTTTACTTCGAGTGCTAGTACTCTGAACCTGCCCCTATAAAAATTAATGTTGTATGAAGTGGATACCCAAGGACAAGGGTATCAGACTCAGGATTCAGATTTGTAAGGGGGATCCTCTACGCAATTGACGTACCCTAAAAGATGATGTGAATTGAGGCCCTACGATGGAGAAGTGCCAGAATGAGGGAGAACAGGAGATCCCTGTGGAAACCTGCTGGTCAGCGACACGTCCACCTGTGCCTTCATCACAGCTTGTGTGAACAAACAGCGTGGTTTTTTTACTTTACAAGTGGCTTGCTACACCTCAGGCATTACGACACAGAGGCAGTAACAAAAAACTAGCAGATAGTAACAATAAGAAAAATTGAAACAATAGTGCAACAGTATCATGAAGTTAGGAAAATGCCATACTAATAATTTTTAACACTGGCCGCTGATGTTATAAAAGCACTAGAATGTTACACCGCTCTTTTGTGTAGAGGCTCAAATAGAATGCTAACATTTTGTATCGGAAGATATTTCATTGTGGGTGGGGGCAACAATTTTTTTCAATAAAAAAAACTTTGGTGTAGGACATTGCATGTTACGGGCTGCAATATGGTGCTGTTCAATTTAGTAACACTCAGAGAAAAACTGAGCATTGTTCTTTCACACCTTGGTTTCAACATGCGAAGCCTCATGGAATGTTTATATAAACTTATTATGAATCCAAATGGCATTGCACCAAGACGAACCTCTGACATTGCAAAACATTGTCACGTGTATGTCTGTGTGACGTCGCAAAGTTCGCATTACCAGCCATACAAATCATTTTATTTTTCAGTTTCTTTGTTTGAGAAGGTATGTGTGCAATTTTAGGGTTGCAGCGCAAAGTCTGTTTACTGTTTACTTTCTGCTACGATGCAAGTACAGTCAACTCCCGTTTATCCGCTCTTATGGAGGGTGCCGATGCCTAAGATAGCTTTATCCACGTTTACCCTTTCTTAGATCTGAGTAGAAAGAATAGAAAGTCAAATTAATTACTACAATTAAAAGCAGCATTTTAATACAGTAGACGATTATTTGCATTAATGAGTAGGGGGTATGCGCTTACAATTTAAAAATACTTATAAATAAAAATTCACGAATATTTTTACTATCCAAGGAAAAATTCCGTTAATCTGTTCATGTGCGACATGCGGAACTTATTGTTTCGCCTGCTGGAAAAGGCCTAAATATTCTTCAAGCCCTAAAAAATATGGTAGCGGAGATTACACATAATTGAACATTATGCGAGTATACACAGTATGTATTTATAAATAACCAATTTTTTTTAACATTTTACAAATTTTTCAACTATTTCAAGTGAAATATTTTACGCGGATAATCCGCAAATTGGATAATCAGCACGCGGATAATCGGGAGTCTACTGTATTAAAATTATTGGCTAAATGTTGACCACAATCAACCAAACAAATTACTACATAAAAATCTTCGATGTATTACACCAAAATTACAATTGAATAGTTCAATTGTTGTGCCTCTATAATAGAGCTCGACAAACAGAATAAACAACATAGCAAATTTCACATTTATTTTCTCAAAATTAAAAAAAAAACTAGTTTTATCATATGTTGAGTAAATTGCGATGTCGCCTTGAGACGTCCCTGCGACGTCGAGCCGAGACGTTGCAAAATGTGGCCATATGTACTTCCATGCGACGTTGTTGAGACGTTACTTCGACGTTTTGTGACTTCCATGCGATGTCGCTGCGACATTGCCGCGACTTCTTTGTGCTGTATGGGACATTTGTTTCATTAACCTCGAAATGTCTTTGAGCAGCAAGATGAGACGTTTCCTTGGCATATTGATGACTTTTTTTCAAAACTTGGCTGCATAATGTGTGTACCGCAGGATGCCGGCGACTACACTGCCAGATCTACACGCTCGAGCCCAAAGGCCGGCGCGGTGACCTCTAAGCAAACCCTGGGTTGGGCAAATCTGCTTTTTCATCATGGCCGTATAGGAGACGTTCAAATTCTCCACAATTTTATTATTATTATTTTTACTTCACCATTGTATTTACTACTTTGCAGTCTGTATGCTTCACTCGCTTGTGTAGCAATGTTCACCTGGTCTATAATAGTCTGGATTGACAGAAAAATTTGGAATATGTGAAGCACGCACAGAGTGCGTCCACACCAGTTCTGAAGATGGTAGCTTTTAAGAACAACCCAAACATAAGTCTTGCATTGTTTATTTTGACACTTTTTCAGGAGATATGTCCTTCACTTGTCAGGATTGTTTGTTCAACATGTGCACTAAAGACTTTTACAGTCGTAAAAATACTTTACCACATTTGTTTCATATATATCTGTTTCATACGCTGGGTACTGTAGTTTACGTCCATTAATAGAGTGCACATAAGAAACATATTTATAGCTGTATTGGAGATTTGTACTGGCGAAATTTAAGTAAACCTATAGCATTGAGTGAAAAACTTAGTTAAACATGCCTCCTAGATCCTTGCTTACTGTTTCAGCTGTGTAGTAGGATGGAAATTATTACTAAGAGGTGATGGTGGGCTGCAAGCCTATGTGAGCAGATATTGACGTGTGCGTGCCAAGATGCAGCCGAAGGGCTTCTCGTGGCACAGTCCGGACAAAACCAATCTTAGAGTAGAAATTAGAGGCGTAACTATCCAGCATTCATTAGACTTGGGAATCAGCTGATGTTCGATAGCCGAGTATATGGATCAAAGCAATAACAGTAAATAATATTTTTAAATTGCCAGTTGTGGCAAAATTGTGTACTGCAATTCTCTAAAAATCCAGAGATATACAGCACAATAGTAAAATCTGCCACTAAGTAGAAAGCAATTGGTATGGCTGCTCTACCATTAGATAGTTCACCCCCACTTAAATTATCTAGTTAAAATATCAGGCATGTCGATTCTTCAGATTTTTACATGCTGGTATTGTGTGTGATTGGGATCATTGGTAGACAGATTTTCTCGGACATCCCCTTATCCCACCATTTTATATCCACCTCATTCATTCATCAGCAGTTCCAAAGACCTTTTTATAAGGCATCGGTCTTTAGTTTTGCAGTGGTTTAAAAGAAATGTTTTTAACGCAAATTAATACATATATCAAACATTCATTCTGGCAGTGTTAACACACATATCATCATTTGTATCTGAATTTTTCTGTTGCAGTATACCAAAATGATTTTTAGATATTTATCCCTGAAGGAACACATATTTTGTCGTCAAAATAAGCCAAAATGAAGCTAAATATTTTTTTACAAGGAAATGGTACATTATTTTAAAAAAAAAACGCTCTGGCAGAGTTGTGTATCGTATGACTGTACACAGTCTCACATTTTTTCAAAGCATTTGGTTAAAAAATATTAAAATTATTTGAAATTGTTTGAAATAAACGAAAGATCATGGCCTTAAAATAACTATAATTGGAAATCTATGACCACAATGTTGTAGCTGGCCTTGTATAGATAGTGGTGCTAGTATTTCATCTTCCCGACCACCCTTCTAACATCTTTATTGTTCCAGACTACAGTTTTATAGCTAGTGACCACACTGCGAGATAGTAATGTTACTGCTGCTGACCGAAATTGTTGTGTGCCCCCAGTCCCATAGTTGGAATAACATAATAGTGATATAGTTACCAACTGTAAAAATGCAGATGTAGTAACTGTGATCACTCTAAGATCATAGCTGTAGTTTTGCAGTGGATAAGAACTTTGCTTTAATTATTGTACTTTGACTAATAATTATTTCAACCAAGAATCTGCAGTTTCCAACTATACAATCACAGTCATTCAACTGCATTTTCTCAGTCAGCAGCACTGTCACCAACTATAGCATAGAAGTGATCAACTGTGGAGTCACAGTAAGCCAATTGTATTTTGACAGTTGATAACAGTAATGTGGTAGCTGTCAAAGCTACGAAACTGCAGTGGCCAGTCACCCAACTGTACTTTCACAGTCAGCAGCACTGTCACCAACTGTAGGCTTATAAGTTGTCAGCTGTCAAGTCGCAGTTATCCAACTGTATTTTGGCAGTTTGTAACAATAATGTGGTGTTCCAGCTATGATTCTGCAGTTTCCAACTGTAGGACCATAGTCACGCAACTGTACTTTCAGTCAGTGGCACTGTCACCAACTGTATTTTGACGTTGATAACAGTAATGTGGTAGCTGTTCCAGCTATGATTCTGCAGTTGCCAGCTGTAGTCTAGAAATTGTCTGTGGAGTTACAGTTATTCAACTGTATTTTGACAGTTGATAACAGTATTGTGGTACCTAGTTGTTCCAGCTATGATTCTGCAGTTGCCAGCTGTAGTCTAGAAATTGTCAACTGTGGAGTTAACAGTTATCCAACTGTATTTTGACAGTTGATAACAGTATTGTGGTACCTAGTTGTTCCAGCTATGATTCTGCAGTTGCCAACTATAGGACCATAGTCACTCAACTACCCTTTCACAGTCAGCAGCACTGTTCTCCAACTGTAGTCTAGAAGTTGCAAACTGTGGATCCGCAGCTATCCGACTGTAACATTACAGTTGATTGCTGTGGAATTACTGCTGCATGGTAACTGTCTATTCATACGCTATTTTGCATTGACTGTGAACAACTGTGAGCGAGTAACTGTGAAATGCCAGTTGGATTTCAACCAGGGATATCCTAATATATAATACAATGTTTTCTATAATAGTGAATGACATGGGATTGGGGGTGAGGGACAAGATAAGGTTATTTTTAAATGATTGTGTGTTGTAGCCTATACAGATTCGGGCAACGAGAACAACCTGCAGGTAGAGCAGGGTTGTGGGCTGAATATATGAAAAACTAAGGTATTGAAATTTACAAGGAAGAATGAGTATTGATATGTGGGACGGACAAGAGGTACATAAAGCCAAGTACCCTCCTACCCTCTTAGGAGAAGAGTATTGGGACTGTTAGGATGGATGCTAAAAGAAGTTAGCTGTGAGGTGAAGGAAAAGGCATTGCAATAATTGAGCCAGTGATTGAGTATGCAGCAGCAGAATGAGACAAACATGTTAAGTTGAGGGGCAGTGAGATGGTAACAGGGTAACTGGAAAAGGCAGCTTGGGCTGGAGAGTGGAAAGGAAAGATAAGTTTGCTTGTACAGGATGGTAAATAGTGAGGGAGGATAGGGAAGTTCAGGTTTCTGGCCAACTCAGGGACGGTACAAGGGAAGAAGAAACAACAGTGAGAAGATTCAGAGGGTCTGGAAAAGAACAGATCGGGGCAGGCAGTCTATGCTTGTTCGGTTGGTGGAAGAGTGGAATGTTTTGTGGGAGAATGTGTTGACTGAGAGGTGTTCGGAGCTTCAGAAAGGGTACAGAAAGTGATTGAGAGAGACAGAGGACTATATTATCCACTAGGCGGTAGCCAAATTGTGAGTGCTGTGTGCCGTATTATACAGTATACTTTTATAATAAAATCTGTATAATATGTGGGGTCATGCAAACTCACAAATAATAAGTAAAATTTAGAAATTGCAAAATAGGGTTCTTAAGGTATATTTTAGGCCTTCCTTTTAGATCACATGTTAGAGATATTTATCATAAGGCCAACATACTTTCTTTAAAATCGTGTGTTATGCTATCATCATTGATAAGTATTTATAACATGCAAAAACATAATACTCAGAGCAATATTAGTTTCACTCTTAATGAAGAAATATACAAATATATTATAAGAAGCACAAAAAAAAATTCACATAAATCAATTTTGATCTGTCGAGTATGGTTTAAAAAAATTTGTTCTATACTGCAAATAAAATGTATAATAAATTCTCAATTGAAAAATTTAATAGTAAAAGTATCAAATATATAATCAAACAAATCTTGTGGACTGAATTCTTAAAAGATAAGTTATTTAAATTACAGTATTGCTGTTGAAAAGCTAAATGTTATGTAGTTTGTTTTGGTTTACTTCATTGTACAAGTTGTAAGATTTTGTATCTATAATGCACCTGTGTAAATTTATTTCTTATTCTACTATACTTAAATTCAAATTCTGTTGATTTCTTTGTCTCTCATCTCAATACATTCATTATTTTACTGTATGTATAATCAGTGTAACAGTCATCAAATTAAATTGTATTGTCCCAACTTACGTGCCTAGGCTCAGGGGACCCACTCTTCTAGGATTTAAAAAAAAAAACTATTTAAATGCAATTTTTTCATTTGCATAGTCGTAAAATTATTCATAAACTTGTTATTTATCTAGAAAATATTTTAAGTATTGCATTCCTAAACATTTGTGGCTTTAGTTGATAATAGTATAGTTTATCAAAGAACTTTGTTCTTGGATTATGCTTCTTTCCAAAACTAGTTCACATATGTGGTAAGGCTAAGATTAAGTCATCATTAACTCGCGCTGCTTTAAAGACCTATGAGCGAACAATGAGCTGAGAACATTTTGTCGCTTTGCTCTAGTCATAAGTCACTGCATAAACGGTAGGCTGTTCTATTATAGAAAATAATTTATAATGTGTGGTTGTAACCAAATTGTACAAGAGACTACAATGATTACATGCATCCAAGATATTGTAACTACATTTTTTATTAAGGTATTAAATGTTATTAAGTGTAGTATTACGAGCGGCAAACGCTTCATACTCGTCATAACAGACCTGTACACCATGTGGGTCGAAGCCTTCGCAATTGATTTCCACCAGATGGGGATACCCGCGGGTCCTGCTAACCGATAACGGAACTCAGTTCACAGGCAAATAGTGGCGCGAGTGTTGCTCTAGGTGGACCATACAACACCACACAACAGCCACATACCACCCACGAGCAAACCCGACAGAGCGCAGGAACCAGGAGATTAAAGTACAGCTTCGATTCCGGACGCGTGGACACCATGCGAGTTGGGCAGAACACCTCCCCGCTATACTCTACACCCTACGCTCCCTAGTCAATGCAGCCACCAGATACTCTCCTGCAGAACTGCTCCAAGGACACAACTTATGGCTACCAAGTGAACTGGCGTGTTTCCCACGTGCTGGTGCAACCGAGGGAGAGGGAAGTGGTGAGCGCCGTCAACAACAGCGTCGGGACCAGGTGCAACAACGGCAGCAGAGGTACGCAGCACAATGGTGCCCGAACACAGAAAGACCGCCACCACCCCTTCAACCCGGCCAGCGGGTATACGCGCGTGCACACCCACAATCTGCGAGTAAAAGAGCTTTCTGTGCAGGACTGGCGCAGAAGTGGATTGGACCTCACCTAGTACTGAGAGCTGCTGGAAACACGTGCTACATCATCAGGGTGGGACGTTACACCTGTAAAGTTCATCGGGATGACCTACGCTTGGCGAGGGTGCTGCAAGCCGAAAAGCAGCAAGAAGACAACCCATGCGGGGAAACACCACCAAGTGACGCACTGGTGGGCAAGCCCACTGACGTAAAATCTGAATTGAAATGGAAACACCACTCCCAGCAGAATCCGTTTCGCCTGACATACAGGGTATTATAGAGGAACCGGCGGGGACACACTTCCCTCACTTGTCGACTTCCTTGCCTGCAGAGTCACCCTCGTCAACCCCAGCGGAACTACAGAGCGAGGCAAACGAACCAGTATCGAGAGTTGGTGACAGAAGTCCAATGACCGAGGTGGACCCTCATTCAGACATCAACCAGGCAGTCGACCCGAAGGGCTAAATACAGAGGAGACCAACCGGTCTTCTGACAGTGCGACAGAGGGAAAAGGCAGCAGAGCCGCGGGCGACACTCTTGCCCTGCCTACTGACACCACGGACGACGAGGCCGATGCGCACGTTGCAGAGCAGCCTACGTCCTGCAGCCCAGCTGACAGTGAGGCTGACAGAGAGTCCAGTGGCCCAGAGACCCCTGCAACGCCACCACGTCGCAGTCAGCGACGAGGCCGTCCTGTGCAGGCTCCCGGCACAGGATGTTCTGAGGTGAGATCTACACATGCTACCGTCCGTTCTCTGCCCAACAGGTGCAGAAAACGAGCCGAACCAATCTACGGGGACGCTCAAGAGGAAGGAACATCCAGTTCCCCTACTGTCTTAGACGGTGAGGTGCCTGCCCGTCATTCAGACCGCACGGGCCGCCTGTACACACACCGTCGGGCTGCAACAGGTGCTATTCCAGCACATGGCCTTGGCGGGTACTCCTCAAGCGACGCCTATGGAGAATCTGAGAAGTAGACGGCAACGAGGCTACGATGCTGCCCCAGAGCAGTGGCATTCCCAGCAGCCACTACAGCAGGCCACTACCAGCTGCGAGCCCGCAACACCTTGCGTGCTCCGAGCAGCTGGTACCACTAGTGGCCAAACAGACGCGTAAGTGGGGGGCGGATGACGTGTGCCGTGGACGCCTGTTCTGCCGCCATCCTTTTTGGCCTGCTGCGGCCGTGTGCCAGCCACGTGTTCTCTCCTCCCCCCCCCCTCCCCCCGCTACAGCAGAATATAAGGCACTGTGCTTCGTCAGTGGAGACTTCAACACCAACATCCCCCCCTATGAAGGTACATTACGGTCTACAACTAGCAGTTTTGGGCTAGACAAATTCGTTTGCAGGGCCCGCAGCATATTTCCTAGTATTTTCAACAAAATCTAAAACTGTCCCAGACCATGTGAACATGTTTATGACGTCGGGGCGCTACGCAACACGATGCATGTCAGGTGCCAAGCTGCAACAGGCATTGTGTAAATAGTGACATTGGTTAATCAGAAAGCATACCAGAATACACTGCAGATTTGCGTGATTTCTTACAGTACGGTACTCTTTTTGAAAAATGCTTTGAACATTTTGGATATTGTTTCAGTCTCTAAATTCATCATGGCGGCAAGGACTCTTGGGAAAACCTGCCAAGAGTGTTTTAATTTACTTTTGTGTTCTTAACATTTATATGCTCCTTAAGAGCAAGTTTGATATATGTCTTCTCTTAATTCAAACAGAATCTCATTATGTATTTCATTTTTTAAATTTAATATGTATTTTATTCTAACAATGCTTCCAGAGATTGCCCTACAAAAGACTGGCAGTTATATTTATATGTAATGGGCAGAAACGTTCTTAAAATTATTTCTTTACTTTTTCATAACTTTTGGTTTTGCATTTATGTTTAAATTAGAATGTAAGAGCAAATCCACCACGTCTAGCAGGAACGCGGGCTTCCGGGTCCCCACCTGATGCCATATTGAGTTAGTCTTCGTCCCATCAGCGAGCAAATAGGTTGTGCGCGTGGAGTGCGGTCATGTCTCCCTGAGGTCCCTCATCTTTAGTGACGTAATCTATTAGTTTTCAATAGTTTATTTAGTCTACCGGAACCTTTTTGTATCTCTTCATGGCCTCAGGGATCGACGCGCGTCAGGGCAGTGCTATTTGAGCCTCCCTCATAAGTTTTCACCTAAGTCCATTGTTGGCCGATGCCACAGTTCACAGCTTTACTGACTCGCTCCGAGCGAATATTTTACGTATGGTCAATGGTGGCACTGCTCGAGGGTGTTTCAAGCTAATAAACCACCATGCTGGTTTCAATTCACGTCAGTGTTTTTCTCAAAGGCAACAATGACTTTCTTCCCCTCCGCACTTTAAGGAGCCACAGCAACGAGAGTCGTCGGGAGCAGCGTGTGCCAGGTAGGCTAGCACGCAAACCACAATGAGGACTTCCAACACCGACAAGCGGCAGGAGGGCCAGGTTACATGGCCAACAGGCCGTCGACCCACACCAGACATCAATCTCAGGTAACCTCACGTCGGGCATATCCTTTGGTTCCCTTGAACCGACCCTGGCCTATCCCGCGCCTATCTCTGTGAAGCCCCTGGCACAATTAAACATGTCCCCTGTCCTCAGACGTCCTCTGTCCTCACCCAGAAAATGATGCGCGGACAAACGATGCTGGCACAATTGGCTAGCAGGAATGTGTCCGCACACGTACGTTCCGAAAACTGCCAATAGATAGGGTGAATATCAAAAATCACTACTCATTATGTACCAGCCAAACCATTGATTTTATAGGTATAGTTTATTAATGAAAAGTGTTTCTAGAGATGTTAGAAGTAATTGTTAGTAAAGAAAATTATAATTTACTATTTTTAAAAATTTATTTATTTTTATTTTGTTATGTTAGGTTAGTTTATGTTACTTTTGTTTAAGTTAAGTAATTTTACTATTAAGTTTTAAATGTTTCGTTTTGTAACGAAAAATGGACTACTTAATGGTAAAATAATCGTACCTAACCTACCATAATCTAACGAATGTAACCTAAAGTATTGAAAAACTGAAAATTTCGAAGTTAGAAATCTACAATTATATTTGTGTACGACTACTTCTGACGTCTATAGAAACAGTTCCATTAGTAAACTATACCCTCTAAAATAAATAGTTTAGCTGGTACATGATAAATAGTGATTCTTGATATTTACAGTGGCATTTAATTTTTAAGTTGATATTTACCGTGGTATTTAAAATTTTGTTTGCCTTACCGCATTAAGATGTTTATAAATATAATTTTCGTGCATATTTTCTCGTTGTTATTCTTTTTCTTCTTTTTGAAACAGCTCAGGGTACATGGGACAGGAGACACAGAATTAAAAATTAACCAATTCTCCGAGGACAGAGTACAGGGGACATGCGAGGACATGACATTGAAGTCACATGATCACACCGACATGTCAATTGTGCCAGGGGCTTGAGGTGGAGTAGTTTGGGTTTAGAAGTTGTAAAGCAGAATTCGGTGCTATTTTCGAAACGTGTAACAAATAGCTGTGCTGTCTTAAGAAGTTGGCTTTCCAGTTTTGAATCAGAACATATGCAATACAGTAAAAATTGTATTCTACTTCATTTGGGGATGGGTAAAATACAATTTCTGTTTGTATTGCTATATTTAGTAACATTTATGGGTTACAGTATGTTACTACTTGTAATGAATATAGTCTAATTATGATACCAACTCGTAAAACTAATAAAATAAATTTAAGAGTTGACATTCCTTCTCCAGTTGAGCTACCTGTTGTGTGACGTGAGGTATGAAATGAGCTGCATAAAGGTTATACATTAAGGTTATAGGACCAAAAATTTTATTAAAATTTGTAATTCGATCAAAACACTATACAGATTTGCTCAAGTAGGTGCTGTAACGGCACGTTTATCATCGGATTCATCACCTGCATCTATCTTTGCCTGCATTCAAATATCTCGCAATGTTTACTATTTAATGCGATGTCACTAACACAGAAAGTAAACAAAACAATTCACACTCTCGTACACCACGAGCGTCTCGAGACAGACACTGGACGCGAAGACTGCGCATGCGTGTCCGATTTAGACACTTGGAAACGGACTGTGCTCGGTACCCGTGCTCGCCTTGCTCAACCCTGGAATAGCGGAATTGAATGAACAGCATGTTCGCAGTTCGCACAACATTATTTTTCCCGTCATCCATTTTTTAATTTTTCGTTAAGTAACCCGTAAAAATCTGAACACTCTTGGTGTGGATGTTCCTCTGGTTCATTTATTTTTGTGATATTTTATACAACTCCGTCGGTATAATTAAATTAAAGGTTTTGACATTA
>PNEQ01052887.1:19412-36820 GCA_003012365.1 Medauroidea extradentata | reverse complement strand
ACCGCGAAAAAAAAAAGCGAGGAAAACACTCGCTGACAACTCAGGTATTGTATAAAGTTTGGGGTGTGGGAGGGGGGTGGGGTTACGGGTTCGTATCCCGTGCAAGACTTTGCGATAGGAATTACTATGACATCATACAAGCGTATTGCGCGCGCTCTTTACACTGTTATTGAGTGGCTAGCTGTTAAATGCCGGGCAGCTGTTTTATAGAGAAATAAAGATGAATTAAAAAAAAGAAGTTCTGCAATTAAAGTACGCTTAGCGCAGTGGACTGGACAAATGTGTTTGTATTTGTTGTTTTAAAGATAAACATGTGAATATAGTATAATATAGAATATAGTATCACCATCAATTAACACGTAACTAAAAGTTAGTTACTCTTTTCTATAGTACACGCGGGCGAAGCAGCAACGGAACAGCTAGTGTTAGTATAAATGTTATACTTGATTGCAGACATAATACATAAGGCTATGAAGTAACTAGTGTAGCTCGCAAGTGAACACAGTCGACTGCTAGATTACAAATCTATCTATGCTCAGTTGTGACTCTGTACATCATTTTGTATCATTTGAAATTTTCACAAATTATTTAATTCACGTTATTTTCCCAGAAATTAAAAAACAAAATTTTTGTAATGTATCTCTCATATTAATATCAACATTAATAATATCATTTAATAAAATCTAAAGTACCAAAAATTTTATCAAAAATGTTATATATATATATATATATATATATATATATATATATATATATATATATATATATATATATATATATATATATATATATATATATATATATATATATATATATATATATATATATATATTCTTTTTCCCAATTTTATATTATTTAAAACCAATGTTAGTTCCTGAAAATATATTCAACCTAGAAATGTATATTTTACGATTTATTTAAGATATTGAAGTACTTGTCTTTGCTTTGTAATCGGCACGGGAAAAATTCATGGCGTTAGCTCACAATAAATTTAATTTGTTAATTTTTTAAAAACGTTATACACACATATAGGCCTATACACGTATATATGTGTGTGTGTGTGTTTGTAACGTATGCGTGCTTATACAATTTATCCTATTTTGGTGAAACTTAGGTGATATGGAGTATAGCCTTAATTCGGAAAAGTCATCCTTTTCAAACGGTCATATTGCATATGGACACCTGTATGTGGCCTGCTCAGGGGTGGGCAAACAAACCTTCTGGTTTATTCGTGTAGCCACCAGACAACCAGACGTAAACACACACACATGTTTGAATATATGTGTATGTATATGTATATATTATAATTGGTTTTATTTAAATGATATGAGAATATAAGCGCTGTTAGGCAATAAAGAATAGCAAGAGCACTGGCATCATTTGTGTGCATTGACGATCCACGATCAAGCGAACAATGACATATTTACTATTTTTGGTATGAAAACTTCCGTGTAACTAAAAACCAGTGTAAACGTTCCAATACTCTCCAAAGTTAACGTCTGTTGGACCAATAAAACATATTTGTACTTAATTATAAGTTGTACAGAGTGGAGGGTGTGGTGGGAGAGGCGCTGTTATTGGCTGGTGATAGCGTGGCCCCGCCCCTCCACACTATGCGGGCATGTTGTCATATCAACTAGTTGCCCCTAACTCATTTACCACTCATCGTTAAACATGCTTCTCTATATTAAGGCCTCATACTTCAACTGTGTTGCTGTGTTCGTGAAGTACTTTTATCTGACGAAACTTTCCACGTCTGTCCATCACACCATGTTCTCAGCATAAACACTGTTTGCAAGCTACCCAACACGGACAAGAACTGTCTTCCCAGACAGGCGTAGTTGAGAATACACGGGATATATGTAGAACTCAGATATAAACGTGCAGTGAACTTTGCTACAATAATATTACATGTTCACTGCTTCAAGTGCCGTAGTAACAATGTGTGGTGGGAATATTGCACGGTAGTCCAGTGTCTGGCTGGTTGAGGCACGCTCCAAGGTCGCCCTTATAGCACCGTCACAACTGAGCCTCTAACTGTAGGTAGGCGACGTACTTAATTAACTGCGACATCAGTCGCCATTGTGGATTATTTAATTTTTAATTATTTTATTTTTTACTCTGAGAAGAAAAGTGTAAGTTTTGAGCTCACAGCGTGTATTCTATTTGCCTTGTACAACAGCACGCGCATCTCAGTTGAACTTTTAACTGAAATCTTGGCCGCAATCACTTACAGCAAATTATGACTACGGCCTAGATGTAAGTTTAAACTGCAACTACGATGCAAGGTAAATACAATTCCCGCCATAATATTAAAGCTTACATTTTTCTTCTCAGAATGTAAAAAAAACGAACAAATAAAATAATCCAGTATGCCGGCTGGTGCCCCACTTCACTGACATCTGGGATTTATTTTATTTGTATTAAATTTTTCACCACATTATTTCATACGTTCGGCCACAGCATGGCATAGTGTACGACCTGCCATTAATATAATGTATGACATTAACGGAAATAACTTTGTCAATTTAATAAGTGAAACTGTATATGGGTCATTTATTAACTTAATATATACATTTATTTATTTATTTATTTATTTATTTACTAGTGATCAATTTCAACCCAAGGCTGTTTTACAGTTGGTACATTACTTGAATTCAGCGTCACATATATTAATAACAAATATTTAACATGACATACAACAATTATTATTGTCAGTTTGGGTCTATATACTAACGATTCCAGTACATCTAGTTAATAACAAAAAAACAAAGCGAGAGAGAAAAAAAGGAGAATTTAATTGACTGAAGAGGGCTTTTACTTTTGCTGGTCCTGGAACAGAAAGGATGTTTACTTCGCCCTGAACGAGTTAAGCGAGGTACTTTTTAAATCTCCCGGCAGGTCATTCCAAATTTTGCTCGACGTGTATGTAAAACAATATTTATAAACAGATATGGAGAAACGAGGTAATTGGAAAGAGTTTTTATTTCGGGTATTATGGTGATGTACGGAGGTGAAGTTTACTAGCTTTTCCGACAGATATTTTGCCATTTGAGAATCGAAGATTTTTTTCAGTTGAGTTGTGAAATGATACAATTTCCTGTTTTCCATATTTAGCCATTTTGATCTTACAAGCGCGTTCGTTATGTGATCTCGCCTTTTAAGAATAAAACAGTACCTAAGGCATGCATTTTGAACCTTCTGGATTCAGTTTTGTTGTGTTTTGTTGATATTTATGAATAATCCTGCACAACAGTTGAAGACTGATAGGACTAGAGCATCACACACATATAACTTTATTTCTGTAGTCAAAATATTTTTTTAAGTCTGTACAGTTGCTTCAAGCGGTAGTAAGCGGACTGAATAGCTGCCGATATTTGTATATCCCAATGCAGGTTCTTGTCAAAATGATACCCAGGTTTTTAAAGGAATTTCTTTCCGGTATAATTTTTACATTTGTATTAGGGTAATTGTTTTATGATGTTTGATTTTCTGTACTATTTTTGTGAACCTATAATAATGTACGAGCATTTTGTCGGATTTAATTTTAGAGAATTTAATTCACACCATTCAGACAATTTTTGTAAATCACTATTTATTTTTATGACACTGTCATCCATTTCGTCCACGCGACTGGACAGCAGTGATCGAGTATCGTCTGCATACTGGAAGCATTGTACGTGTTTGAAGCAGGAAGCTAGCGGAGTGATGCAGAGTGAGAACAGTAAAGGTCCGAGGATTGAGCCTTGCAGAAGCAAATAAGTGAAACAATTTCTGCTATATTTAAACTATCCACCGTGTAAGATAATAGAGGTTATCAACACCAAACAGTTGTACTAATATACAATATGTATATATATTAAATATAGCGGCTGATAATACAATTTTATAGTAATTTGGTTTCTTTTTATTTGTACCGGTGAGATTATAAAATGACAGAACAAGTTTGCCATACACGCTTGTAAAATTCTTCATTTTAGCGGCCTAGTAGCTTTCCAACTGACACTTAGTTGGAAGTATACTAACAACGTGTCTCTACTAAACCATCTTGACTAACTATAAATAAATGTGAGGTTATGTTTCCAGTTCTTCTCAGTGGATGTAACAAGGAAGGCAGGTGTAAAATATCAAGTATGTTTCCAGTTCTTCTCAGTTAATATAGCAAATACGACTGGTACCAAATGGATCCAGTGTTATTTTTAATGGAACCATACTGTGAAAAATTCTATAAATGCCGAAATGTGAAGTAAATTCAGACTCGGGCGATTGTGATTAAAATATGTGCACATTTCTGTATGGCGCACAGTTACCTTGCAAGTATTATCAAGGTACGTTTGCTGTTGCAAGGTAATGTCTCTGTACCAGATTTATATTAACTGTATAGTTAAGGAAACATTTAAATATCTAGAACGATCATATGTTATTCAATGTAGTCAAAAATATTTTACTTTTTTTTTTTTTAAACATAGAACATTTATATTACCTTACGTGAACGTATGAATGGTTTCTCGCCGGACTAAAGGAACCCGTAAAGCACTGTTCGTCGTAGCTAGTAATAGCCTTCCTATAAGCAAGGTAACAGACATAAGTGAAGGTCCTGTGGTGAAAGTAGATAACGTGACTGTACCTTCCGAGAACTTTCACGTAGTCATACAGCAGCTGAAGATTGTCAAGGAATATTAAGGCAATGGTATTAGAAAGAGGAAAATATATATTGAAATTGGTTTGTCATTAGGTGAAATAGGCGTGTGATGCTATAGCTATAGCTATTTTAGAATAAAGGAACGTCTTCACTTAATTTGATCAGCATATTTTATTTAATGTTTCATGATTCGACAAGGCAGAGGGAATAGTTTCTTATATTGTATACAGTTGGCATTGCTCGACTACTATTGCTTATATTATACACGTGACGTGAATATACGTACAAAATAATGACTATTTTCTCCGGTAGGTTACTAGTCAGAAAGATAGCGAACGTATGACAATTGGTAACGCTTAATAAAGTAATATCTGTGCCATGTGAGGCAGGTAATTGTAATAAATATCTGTGTGTGGAACTGACAGCGGAAATAGATGCCAGGTACTGATCCCTCGGCTGTTACATGCCAGCCAGTTGTCAGGCTCAGTACTAGAGCGAGTGTGTGCGCTAGACATATAGCTATATAGCTAGGTGTGGTGGGGAGGGCAGGGATATAGCTCGCTGACATAGAAGGTAGACGGTGTGCTATAGTGGCACCCACATGTAGATAGCGGTGAGCTTATCTGCTATGTCGCCTGCTGTGCTAGCTATCTGCTATGTTGGCAACATTGCCCTTAGTTCTTAGTCCTTGGCTTGAAGCAAACACTGGGGACATTCTAGCACAGACCTGATGTGTATGTGTTGTGTATAGCTGAGAGCTGCGACTGCAGTGTACACACACGTGTATATAGCATCATGTGTATGCGGGCTTGTACGACTGCATATATGTTATATTGTGTCAGGCCGCTGTGTAGTCTGCTGGCCATAGTGGTTAGACTGTTCGCCTCCCAACACGGTGACACGTCAAGGCGTGATTGTTGACTAGCGTGTTTTCTCGTAGTTCTCTCGCCTCCTCCTGCCTGATCATGTAAGCGACCGCTGCTGAATGTCTTCACTCACTCACTTAGCCTAGTGGTGTGTGCATGTATAGTGTATTGCATGTATTGTAGTAAAGTACAGCAGTGCTGGATCAGTGTATATAGTGGTATGACGTCACTACTAGAGAGTACAACAATGTAGCGTAGTGAATACACGCCATACAACACTTATACTGTGTATACAATATATACAAGCACAGTGTCAGTTGAGTGTTGTATAGTATGTATGTTGTCTTACGACTCTACTCTCTACATTATAACACTCCGTGCAACATGGCTTCAAACGTCGTGTTTTAGCACAGAATATGTAGCAATACAGAAGTGAAATAGCCAGAAGTCGCACACACCAGCAATCTGGCATCGCTGTTCGGCAACATAGCATAAACGACTACCACCAAGCTACGGAGGAGTCCTCGACTGGCGAATGGACGGCCTTGCAGCGTGTCACGTGTATTCTTTCTTACGACAAACCACTTAACTTACTTATATTATGTTTACCTACCAAAAGAACACACGTAAAACCATGCTTCTATTTTTTTTTTTTTTTTCAAAAATGCAGCACGCTTGTTAGAAACATAATATCCGGGCCTCTCAAAATGGCTAAAAACTGTTTTTTTAGACTGTTGTAACTCCGAAAATATTATCTGAATTCGTAAAGTGCAAAACGAGAGTATGCGTTGGTCTTTACTTCATACTATTAGAAAATAAAATATTGTGGTCATAGCTTAAAGTCCCGTAGTATAAATACTAGAAGGGAAACCTTGCAGGCCAGTTTGGCGCGCTGCGAATAGAGGCGATATGCTTCTCGTCAAGCGTGGGACACGAGCAAAGGACTGCTCTTAAGGCAGCTGCCCTGCTAGCCGGCAGTCAGGCCAATAGTGAACCTGATGTAACATGCAGGAACCAAACATACACGGGGCTGGTATCAACAACCTCGGCCAACCAGTAAGCTGCATAGTTGGCCCGTATCAACTGAGTCATACAATATTGCTTGCAACAAACTAGAGGCAATCTCCAACTATATACATAATACGACGAGTGAGGACAGAATGTGACGTACAGTAAAGTCGTGGACATTCCACATCGCTGCACTTGATGCAATACAAGGTGAGACGACAAGTTATGTCTTGTAATTATATTGCTTTATTATCACTGGATTCTAATAATTGTACAAGCCACACTTCCTGTATCTTCAGTACCAATTACATGTCCTTATTATAGTTGCTATATATATATATATATATATATATATATATATATACAAGACCAGCGTAGTGCGCACGGGCTTGTAGGGGGGGGGGGTGAACAGACTACAGCTCGCCCCTCCCCCTACTGCTTTTATCACATTTTCATTTCAGAATAACATTGGTGTATCGCAGTGAACATGTAGACGAGAACATCCTAACACTCAAATTACATAGCAAGAAAGTATTTTTTTAAATATTTACCCGTCTAACCGCCCCCCCCCCTAAAATTCAATAAAAAAACTTGCCCCCTCCTTTTCCTCAGAATAGTTGGCTGGCCAGTGTAGAAGACAGCATGTAGGAACGTGTGCAGTGTATATTTAGTGCACACCACACGTGTTACGTACAACAGCAAGATGGCGAGCATACTTCACGTTCCACTCAACAGTAACAACTACATACATACATACATACATATCTGTGTCACTTGGCAGTGACCTTGAGACACACGTCAATTGTTCTGCTACAGTGTTGTTGTTCGTGTCTTCGTGACCACACAGTCATAGTTATACTTCCTCTTGTACAATAACCTGGCATTGTCCTGCATTCTTCCTGATGTTAGCGTGCCACGTGTGGGTGGGCGGACTCTCGCTCGTACTTCCAGCCGCCAGGCGTGCTGCGCTAACTGTATCAACTATGCTAGCTTGCCCCTGTATCAGTGGCAGCGCCTACATTACTGACAGCTGTATCAAGTATAGCAGAGAACTATATCTGAGCCAAACATCATCGCTCTTGCCACTGCTATTTTATTTATATTACTTTTTTTGTCATCAAATTATAACATTTGCCAGTCTGATAATTATTAAGTTTAAAATGGCTCATCCATCCCTATCTTGTATTTATATAACTATTATAAGAACTTCTGATTCCTATCAATGTTTATTATGTGTTCTTGATAGGGCATGCATCATGACATGGCAGGCAACTATATAATATATCGTTATTTTCAGTTCCATGCTGTTAGGTATGATAAGGGACGGCTTACAGGCCTAACAGAACGACGCGAACACCCTTACCCATGCTGGGATTGTAACCCAGGACCTCTCGCACTGTAGGCCAGCATGTTATCCACTACGCTACCGAGGCCGGCTACACAGTTATCAAAGCTACACGCCGCGTCTGAGTTACGGCGTGATAAGAGCTACAATGTGTCGTGTGTCTACTACCGCATCACCTCTATGTGCGGGCCGCGAAAACTGCGTGCATTGTTCTGGTCGATGACGTTTCCCTCAGGGACTCCAAACTGTGGCCATACTTCGTTATTTACGGCAAGTGCTTAGTAAAGTCCAGCTCGTGTGTCTAGTACCACACGACCTCTATGTGCGGGCCGCGAAAACTGCGTGCATTGTTCTGGTCGATGACGTTTCCCTCAGGGACTCCAAACTGTGGCCATACTTCGTTATTTACGGCAAGTGCTTAGTAAAGTCCAGCTCGTGTGTCTAGTACCACATCACCTCTATGTGCGGGCCGCGAAAACTGCGTGCATTGTTCTGGTCGATGACGTTTCCCTCAGGGACTCCAAACTGTGGCCATACTTCGTTATTTACGGCAAGTGCTTAGTAAAGTCCAGCTCGTGTGTCTGCACTTTTGTTTTACGTTTCTGGTTGGTATTTCTTACTTGACAGTAGTCTGGAAGATTCGTTGTAAGTTATTGTGAGGTGCTTCGAACCCATGTTTATACCCATGATATATATATATATATATATATATATATATATATATATATATATATATATACACAACAAGAATAGAGAATCATAGTTTGCGTAGTGTTACAGTTTGGCAGTGTGTTGCAAGGTGATATGTGGTGAGGAAAGCAGTAGGTTGGCAACAGTTGTATTAGTGTAGTGGTGGCAGCTCGCGTGCTGTGGTATGACAGGTGGTCAGCGAGACTTGCAGCTAGTTCTTTGTTGAGCTGCTGCTGGCCTCACTGTGGCCTGCCACACAAACATCGCCCTAACGAGCACTACACGGCTGTCTTCACAATCACTATACTCAGCCAAGCGTACTATATTACTGTACTCTGCTTCTGATCAGACATTGGCTGTGTAGCGACATACTTCACCCTACTTACTACGCCAAACTGCTCAACTTGTTGTCAACGCCTATCATTATCTACTACACTTCAAACTACGTCCCTGTGTTTTTAAAAATACGACCGACCTATTGGAAACGTTTTGAGGCTTCTCGAAGTTGTAAAAAACCTGTTTTCCAGACGTCTGTAACGACCTCGGTGTCGACGAGACATAGTGTCCACTCACCTCGCCTTCTTTTCCTGACAGTTGCTTGTAAATAAACAAATATAATTTGAGAATTGTGCCATAGAGCCACGATATCACACCAAGGTACATGCACACTTACTACTGGACTGTGTGTGTGTATATATATATATATATATATATATATATATATATATATATATATAGTACACAAGCGATGACATGAGCTGAGGCTATGATGCAGATGCTACGGACTGATAGGGCTTGGAGAATGACAGATCCTCGAGAAATCCCACCAACCAGCATCACCATCCGGCACGTTTCCCACGCGCAATAATGTGGGGATCGAACCCGGAACACTTTGACGAAAGGCGAGTGCTGCAACCACTGCGCCAACGTGGTTCATAGAACACATACAGATAAGTATTACCTTGAGGTTTTCGTCGTTATTGCCACATGTCATTCCATAGGACATATTGTACTACAAGAACACTGCCGTGTTATTATAGTTGCGAGCACCAGTATCGCCCGTATGGCTTTATTGCGAGGGGTTCAAGCTGAGAAGACTGCCTGTGTAGTCTGCACGCTCGTACCAGACACTACTGCTGGTAGCTACATACATACATACATACATACATGTGTTGCAGCAGTATGGTAGATGCTCACAGTTGTAGTGTTCACTGTACTACTGGACAGGATGCTAGGACCCACACAGGAAGTACAGGCAGACAGGAAGTGCGGTCACTTCACTTCCTGCACACACATTGTCTGACATATGGACTGTTGTAACTACTGTGGTCCAGGTCCAGTCTGTAGCAGCGAGTTAGATCTCTGCGATGTGCTACACATACTGCATGTGAAACCCGTACAACGCTATCCACTCACGCCAAGGAACACAACACGCGCCAGGGTGAAACATAGAATACAGAACATGCATGGGGAAACTGTCACAAAGTTCTCTGTGACTCAGCTAACCCAACAACTCAGGTAGAAGACAGAATTAAACGAAAAATAAAACAATCAGCTCACATAAACAGTAACAAAAAACATCATAAGCTAACAGAGCATTGAACTAAAAATATATGGTTTCCTTTCATAAAAGAAACATGTTACACAATAAAATAAAAGATTAATAAAACAAATAAATAAGCAGATTTATGTTTAACAGTCTCGGCAAAACACCAGCCACCATTACTACGAGGTACTCAGCCAATCAGGAGAGTACTTGCCTCTCATTGGCTGACAGCCCAGCCAATCACACATGATTTGCCGACCTTGGTCGAGCCGCTTAGACACCATCCAAGCGGAATATTCCCCAATTTTCTAGCAAACTTCATTCGCAACATGGTGTTCCGACTAGCTGTGTCTCAGCCTGAAGACGGGAGTAGAATGCAATTCCCGAAACTTTGCATTATTTTTAACTTATGTCGTGTTGTTTTTCTTTTGTACACTTCTCTCTGTATTTTTCATATTTACATTATTTCTCATCTTCGAAATCTGTTTTTTTTTTTTTTTGTGTCTGGGTGTTGTCAAAATTTGAGTGAATTCTATCTTTAGAATTCTTTCCGATAAATAAATATGTTAATTAATGCATACAATATTGTAAAAAGCTGACGGAATTCCTCTGGTATTGCTTTCTTCAGGTTTTTGTGTGTTCAAATATATATATATATATATATATATATGTGTGTGTGTGTGTGTGTGTGTGTGTGTTTTGTACTTTGTCATTCAGCACTAGTTTGGTCAACGAAACTTGAACAATGGCGTATGTCCACAAACCAATGAATTCTAAGTTGTGGTGTCAGCGAGGCAGAGGTAATATCTGGTACTACAGTACAGTACAGTACAGTTAGTTGGGCGAGTGTTGGCAGCAGTGCTGATTGTTGGAGGAGGGAGAGGGGGGGTGTCTTTGTGCAGCCAGGAAGACTGGCAGCGCAGTCTTTGTCTCATACTGTGCAGACTTGCTGTGTTCTCAGCAGTTGGTTCTCTTATCTTGGACCACGACTCTATTCAGCACACGTCCCCTTACACACCACATACTCTATGTCATACTACTAGACGTCTGCTCTTTGTACTTAACTTCCTCTCTCTCCCTCTCTCCAGCTTCTCTCTTGTTCCTGTGTGAGAACATACACGTCTCACATCATACCTCACCTTCTTTTGTTATAACTCTTTAATTTGTACCCGCTACTAACATTTCTGAAGACATATCAAGATTTTGACATGTCATGTTCTAAATGTTATCTTCCAACAAATGTTAGATAATTGTAAGTAATTTATTATCTAACAATGCATAAAGATGTAGTTGACTAACACATAGAGCATGGCATATTACAGATGTTGATGTGTCTTGAGGTATGCTTGCTAGCGGGGAGAATATTACAAATTAAAGATGGCTGTGCATCATTCCAGCTAATATATACTGCCATAAGCTGTGTACAATTATCTGAGCACTGTTTGTATATCTTTGTTACTTGTTAATGTAAAACCTGACGCTTTGAACGAGATAAAAAATTCAGTTTGTGTATTTATCAATTTTTAATTGAACATGAACATCCACAAAAATGTTGAGAGGCTTTGAAGAAAAGTCCTCGAAGTACTGATTGTAATCTTCTAAGCACACGGGCTGCACTGGTGCGCGTGTCAACAGTCCCTCATGTACAGAGTGCTGTATTGCAGCGCAGTATTCTCATTGTAGTCTTCTTCCCCTGTGTAATTTAAGGTGTAATTATGTAATGTTATTATTTGTGCAAAGTACGGCACGAAGTCGAACTAACACTTCTTGTTTCAGTTGAATGCATCAGGCTGGTACTTGTCCAACTACAGTAGTCTGGAAAGCCGCTTTCAGCCGTTGTGAAGGTCCCTAAGATACTCAGTTTAACAGGCGCTTTGTTAGAATACATCAGTGTATTCTCTACCAGTCGAGCAGTTTGACGCAAAACATACCACACATGATTGTTCACACGCTGGATTGGTTTTATCTAGCGATGTAATCAAGGACGGGGTACTTGAGCTGGGTAGGAGAGAGGTGGAGTTCGTTCATCCTCGACACAGACATAGTCACGAAGACAAGCTGAACTTCACGAAGACTGGAGATGAACTGAACATGGACAGTGGGTTGTTTGGCTGACCTACGAAGTGTTCAGAACACATGTCCAAGTAGATGAAGGCCTGGAATGACGTAACGAACATAGATGTCCTCGTGTCCGAACATGCTCGAGACACACCTGTACCCGAGATACAAGCACTCAGAAGCCGGCAGTTAGGCAACCCTAGTGGCATAGTGACAGGCTTCCAGGGACAACTAGCCATACAAAACACTTGCCTGCCATCATACATCTGAGCTGAATACTGAGTGAATGTAGTAGATGTTGATTGTCACGTCACTTGTTTCACGTACATAGACACAATCTTCACAGTCCTACATTGATCTATGCCCTGTATCTGTACCCTACGCCTGTTCTCTGGCATTTACATTCCACACTTAGTGGCTTCGTCTGCCTGCTAGTTATGTCGGGAAAACTGCAACGACAGCTTATTCGTGTTGGTGAGTTACTGACCACACGGCTAAAACTCATTTTACGACTCTGATCCCCCATCCCCCCCCCCCCGCCACATAATTTTCGCATTTAGAGAAATAGAAAAATTTGATAATATGCATTTGTTTACACAGTGCAGTGGAACAAAAATAATAATGATAGCTCATCAGATTATTAAAACATCTAGTATAGGTTGAAAACAAATTTCACGCCTTTTCACCCTCTTAACTTTCAAATTTTGAAAATATTTTCTTAAAGGGTGCACACGGCTTGGCGTAATGGGAAGCCACCCTCCAAATTTCGTATTTCTATGTCCAGCGGTTTGGACTGTACGTTGATGAGCGAGAGAATGGAGCTCTTCATAGGCACGCACATAGTGTGTATGTGTGTATTTTTTGTTCATTTGGGACGTCCTGCTACAAACTTTGTTACTTGTCATGAAAAAGACAATGTTAAAAAATTCTCCGACAGTGAAAAGCTTGATCAACATCATGATGAAATAAAGTTGAAAATTATATTCGAAACAGTTTTTTTCTCCGCATAATTCATATGTTACTATTAAACACACCCGGAAATACATTGTTTGACTCGTCTTCCTGTTGGTTACTTATATAAGTGATGATTTTATGTGTCCATTTTCAATTGTGAATTCCTCACTTAATATTTACGGCAGTGAAAAACTTTCAGCACATTGCTTTACCTCATGTTTTACTAGAAATCGTCTGCTAGAGTTTGTAACATATCTTGATGAACACTCTGTATACAGCGCTGCAGTGTGAGACGTGATAGCGTCGTATACAGGGTGAGTCGAGAGGAAAGGTACACGCTTTGAGGGGTGGTAGTACTGGTGAGTCTGAACAAATTGTTTCTAATAAACTTATGCCGTTTACTTAACAGTTTCAGAGAAACCTAATGAGAACAACAAGGAACGGGATAAGTGCAGGTGATGGTAAATCACGCTACTTTTATCTTATGTTGTGTGTAATGTTGTACATTTCCACACGGTGGAGCTCTAAGCATGGTGCAGTTGTTTACCTCAGTCTCAGTCCTACAGTGCTTGTCCTAGTGTTGGCAACTACAGCGTTGTTACGTGTACAGAGAATACACTTCAGTGTAGCCACAGGTCTTCACACATGCATAGTATGCTGATATGATGTCTGTCTACGGTTTCTCCGGTGGGAATTCCAGAGCCGCTGTTCGTAAATACGAAAGACGATTTCCTAATCGCAGAGTTCCAGATAGCAGGGTGTTAGCAGGATTGCGTGACCGTGGTACGTTTCCCAGAGTAAATGTATCCGAACATCCCGTATAACAAGCTCTTAATGAAGTTGAGAACATTCTTCAGGTACTACAATGCGGCCCAACAACTAGCTCGAGGCGGATTGCTGCTCAACTTCGTAATTAGGTTTCTCTGAAACGGTTAAGAAATGGGCATATGTTTATTAGAAATATTTTGTTCAGAATGACCAGTACTGTCACCCCTCAAAGCTTGCACATTTCCTCTCGACTCAACATGTATAGCATACAATGTTATGTTGAAGCCAGGACATTACCACCACCAACATCCCTGCATCACTAAGCATCGTCCTAGTTACCTTTAATTCCTTACAGTTTTAGTTTAGCGAGACAACCTTACCTCAGATTACTGTTTATGTTACTGTTAAGACTGAATAATCGGCCAAGCCTCATCTTACATAGAAGGTAGTACTGTAGTTACACATACACATCATATGTGTGCGTACATACATCAGCTTCCTTTCGAAAGTGATTGGCTGTGTGCGGTGAGTAATGTTTACAACTAACCTGCAATATCATTTATGACTTAATGGTTTAAACCAGAACTAATACAATATTAACTTTTCATTTAACTATTTCTGCGATTACAATCACATGACAGTTGTGTCAAAGTCTTGAAACAGCTTGACATTGGAACACAGAACATAATGAGTGTTTGTACCTTTAAGAAAGTAATTAATACATACTATCGTACTCGCCCCAGTGAGCTACATGCGGACGGTTAGTAGTTCGTTAATTGCATTTAACCTCATGTGCGTGTGTGAATGTGATCCCGTCCTTCACCTCCTCATCTACACCTCAAACTTTTCACCTTATGTAATCCTTTATTACTTGTCAGTTAACATGTTCAGTTATTGCCCTCATTATATCAGACATAGTATACGTAGAGATAACTTGTATTGAATTGTTCTCATTGGTTTTCCCAAGTATATATGTATTTTAATATTTTTATGTTCTTTATGTATTGTTATGTTTCTGACGCAGTAAACAGATGTAATGGGTCCAGTGGAAGACACGGCATATAACTGCGCCTGAAAGCCGCAAAATAAATTATAACAAATAAGACAGTACTGAGTATGAGGAATATCGTAAGTTGGTCGCAAAGTGAACACTTCTCACTTGTACTCAGTCATTGGTCGTCGCTGTGTCGTGTGCTACAATGATTATATTTCACGTAGCTTTACTAACATCGGATTATAATACGAACACCCGCAAGGGAAGTACAACTGTGTCGTCCTGTTATTTAAAAAAAGAACAATGGTTACAGCGAGTGAAGAGGTTGTGGTCAGCGCTCAACATAGAGGTCTCCAGACATGATGTGAGTGTGAAGCGGCGCCGGAATGGAAGGGCGGGGCCGGGGACACGGTAGATCCCCGAGAAAACCCGCCGACAATCCGGGCACCGCCCCTTCCTTGGCGGGAGAACTATGCTTCCCGCTGTCTTCTATAGGCAGTTCGGAATACAGTGAGCACTCCATAAAGCCCTGCTAAAGATCTATTTCCAGCCAATTCGTATCTTTCCGCGTGTAACGGCTAACGACGGGAAAAATCTAACCTATCTGGACACGTCACTTAATGCTAGCGCGTTTAAAATAAATTGTTCAGTAGGAAAGACCATAAATAGTTTGATTAAAAAAGTTTATTTATTATATAAAACACAAATATGTCAAAATTAGTTGACTTGAAATCAATATTGTTGCATTTAAATAGGACAATATACGGAACTATATACTGCAATTCGCTGCCAACTGTACACGCACTGAAGGAACTATAGTTAATGTTGAATTATATGCGGTAACGACTAGTGATTTTTTTCAAAGGTTAAATCTGTAGTGTTCACTTTATTCCGAACGGCCTTATAATATTGTATTGGTCTCACAGTCGTGTTATATTAACACTCTATATCTTGCCTTCAGCGGGAGCCAACAATCTTTTCAAAACGCATTGTATTTGTTTCAGAATGTACTAAAGAGATCCCACGTTGTTAGTACAATTCATTGATTTTTTTCATTAAAAAACAACTACTACTATTTTTTTATTTAGGTAATCCAAATATGGGACCAAATTTATCGGGTTGCCTCCGAGTTATATATATGTATATATTTTTGGTTGAGTCGACTGTATTTTGCTGTATACTTGAGACAACTACATGCCAGAGCGCGACGCTTGCTCAGACTAGTTTATTGACGGAAGTTGGATTGTTACACTACATACCAGGTATTGTATTATAGGCATAGATACAGTAGTGTGCATTCTTACTGTAAACTGTCAATTACAGGCATTTGCAACCTGGTTTGTAACGTACTATCTATTGCTCAGGCAGACAACATGAAGTTGTTACAAAACTTGCCGGCAAGAGGGTTGGCACTCAATTATTTTCACTGAAGGGTGATTTTTTTTTTTTTTTTACAAATATCTGAATGAAGTTTAATATCACTTCGCATTATAATTTATGTTTCGATATTTTTGTGAAACACAATGTAACTCGATTGTAAAGTTCTTGGACTTTCCTTGTCATTTACTTGACGTAAGAGTCACGTAGACTGACTGAAGAGGGGGGTTCACTAGAACTTGTAATTGTTTCAAGAATTGTTTCACATGACATATAGTTCGTTTTGTACAACCAATATACTTACCAAAATGGGGAAAAAAAATTCACATTGAGGAACAGTGCCATGGGCAATGACATGTTTACAAACCGCATTGGAAATTTTTTTTTGTATTTAAAAATTGCAGAAATCTAAGAATTATTGGTTTTATGTATGTCATGGTAAAACCATGGCACTGTTCTTCTGTACGAATTTTTTTAATTTAAATTCGACTTATGCTACAATACAAAACTTTCGTTACAGTGGCAAATAGTCACAATATATGCGTACAAAACAAACACTATCTTATTCTAATAAAACAATTTCTAATAATTAAAATTGTATTGAACCGCTCCCTTAACACTTCACGAGGAATCGCACCAACAAAGTTTGTATTACATTCCGTACGTTCTATGTGGCCGTCGGACAGGACATGCTGGTTGATCCATCTGTCTTCCCCGCTGCCAGTTTCAACGTAGAAGACGTGTTACTGTCGGGTATAAATACAGGGGTGAGACAATATTGAAGGAGGTAGTGGTAGGGAGCACCCGGAGAAGACCCGGTGCTAGACCGAGCTAGGCAGTCAAGGTCGAGAGGACGTGGTAGCTGTATCACGTAGAAGACGTGTTACTGTCGGGTATTAATACAGGGGTGAGACAATATTGAAGGAGGTAGTGGTAGGGAGCACCCGGAGAAGACCCGGTGCTAGACCGAGCAAGGCAGTCAAGGTCGAGAGGTCGTGGTCGCTGTATCACGTAGAAGACGTGTTACTGTCGGGTATTAATACAGGGGTGAGACAATATTGAAGGAGGTAGTGGTAGGGAGCACCCGGAGAAGACCCGGTGCTAGACCGAGCAAGGCAGTCAAGGTCGAGAGGTCGTGGTCGCTGTATCACGTAGAAGAC
>PNEQ01052887.1:0-11125 GCA_003012365.1 Medauroidea extradentata | reverse complement strand
GTTTCAAAATGGCCGTTGCGGTGTAGCCAAAATCAAAAAAAAGTAATTAACGAATAAATTAAAAACTACAGGAACTGATAGTTAGTGTATCAATGTATTTTACGACATGGTTGACAAAAGTTAGTTTTGAAAATTTCAGTAGTAGCCAAAAGTCAAAGTTATTCAAAAATGTACTCATTTTCATAAAATTTTTTAAAAATACAAAAAGTTATCGCTTTGTGTTCACAAAAATGTCTTGAAGTAGCTCACATCATTAAGAATCAATACTTATTATCTTGTTTCTGTAAGTTAATTATTTTTTATTATTTTGGCTACACCGCAACTGCCATTTTGCGACTTTGATAGGTCATAATGCTAAAACTATGGGACCTAATTTTTTTTATTTGGGGAAATGACATGTTATCTGATGAGTAAAAGTTGATCAGTGTTTGGCACAAATATAAAATTTTGAATTTTTATGGGTCCAACGTCCTTAACCAAGTGTACACATTTCAAATGTCATTATTAAAGTTATGGAATAATTATACAAACATTCACAAACGTCAGCTGCGAGGTATAACAAATGGCACCCGCGCATCTCGCACACTACAATGATGAACACCACCTAAACCAATAATAATTTAATTTTTCTACAATTTTTGTTCTAAAGTTAATTTTTTGTTGACAATATCACAGAATTTAGGTTCATGTCGTTGCACGTTTATTTTTGTCTTAAATGGAAATGAGGTGATGTGATGCTTCCATGTTTAAACTACAATCTTTCTGTTCCCAACACAAATGTACTTGCGGCAAAGTATGAGCAACAGCAAATGACTTTACTTCAAAGGGAACGTTTTGTTTTAAAACCGTAGTTGCGGCAACATTGTCTTGACGCTGTAATAGTTGTGTAGTAAAGTAACCAGGCAGGTATGTGATATATATATATATAATATACATAAAACCTCGCCGCACCGGGTAGGCTGGCGACTATAGGCGCATTATAGTCCTGAATGATATTACACACACACGTGACAATGCTAGGCCGGGATGAACGGCACCAATCACAGCGAATGTTGTTCTGTCAACATGTTTCCCACATGTGTATAGTCAGTCCGTCCCCGAGGAGAGGCGAGCTGTTTAACCACTATGCTGCAGCTCAGTAGTCTAGGATGTGAAGTGAAGTTAGTTATGGATTTAAGAGAAGCTCAATGATGACGATTTTTTATTTGCTTCGGTGAGAATAACATTGTCACCAGGGTTTCTGGGACAGAACTTTTTGTAACACAAAAATGCATAAGTTTTGTTCTGTAATACACTAGTTCTGTTCTGCAAATATTTCTCATTTTAAGGAACATTTAAATAGTGTGTATCACGAAATCGTTTCTAAAATTGAAGTCTTCACAAATATAGACAATTCATGTTGATGTACTAAACTTAGTATAACGATGTTTACATCAATGTATTTCGCAGACATGAGGGATTTTTGTCTACTTGCCTTGAATGTTTCGTGACACCTATATGACAATCTACTACATAATTATACATAGCGTGCTGCCTTGCTGGTAGTTATGATGTGGGAACACGCAGCAACTTATCACAGCCACATGTAGGTACATTGTTCACTGCACGTCATATATATATATATATATATATATATATATATATATATATATACACACAGCCACGAGCAGGGACATTTCATACTGGTGTCATTATTGTAACTGTGTGTGTGTGGAGCGACATACATATATCTGCACTTCCTCTACTACGATACTCTACTATCAGTGATATAATAGTGAGTGCTGTGATATTGTCACATTGTTAGAAAACATTTCCGTGAAGTTATGGAAAATCTGTTTTCCTCACGCAAATTAAAGTTATTTTAATTACTGGCATTTAATTTTCTCTAAGTAAGAAATACTCTCGTTTGACATGTTTTCTCGAGACTTTGACATATCGTTTAGTACCATGAAACATTTCTCGAATTCGCCGGGATTCCAACCCACACCCTCGAGTTTACCGGGCAGAAGACACTATCCGATGTACCACAGTGACAAGATAGTCTATCAGCGAGTTTCATGTAGTGGTTAGAGATCAACTATATAACAGACAAATTTTGTTTTTGATATCCTGATTTTACAGAACTTCATAAAGTACCATTATGAGAAAAATATATTACTGTATGGAAATAAATAACTGTCAACAGTACATACCTGCTGGCGCGAAATGCAGAGAAGAGGTGAAATTTTTTTTCATATGTGATAAGTTCCATGTTGACATGTGTGGCCGCCCACTGCAAGATAAGTGAAGCGAGGAGAATATGCAATGTGTGTGTTACATACTGGGCTTTGTCCATGTGCGATACTAGACCATGGATGTATTGCTCCAGTGTGCATGTGCATTAATTATAGGCGTCATGGTGATCATTTAACACCAGCATTTCTAAAGAAACGCAATAAAGTATATGCTTTACAAATGTAGAAACATAATCGGTTACATTCATGGACAGTTACGGCCAAACGTCCGTTACCTGGCAATACGGACAACCTTCCGTAAACAAAAAAAATTACGGAAGCCACTTCCGTACAATTACAGTACTTTTCTGTAAATATTTCCGTGAATTGACGGTAATTTTGAATAGTGTAGTTGACAGCAATAGAGTGACGGCAACCTCGTGTAGGGTTGTTGTTTCATCTCGTCTTTAACTGCCAGTCTTCACTTGGCAATGATGTGTGAAGTATTGTGATGTCACTACAGAGGCCCCACAGCACAGCCTCGCTTAGTTTCCAAGTCGCCAGACATTTGTATAGGCTACACCACACACACGCTCATTGTATTGACTGATCATGTGTCGAGCACACATCGTCCAGCCATCAACACATGTCGCCATTCTGGCGCTGTCATTGACCGCGATGTTAGTTACAAGAGTGAACTAAGCTTCCTGCCGCATTATTAGTAGCTACAATGTGCTTCTAGTGTCGCTGTAATAATAGTAGTTGATAGTTGTGCATAGCCTATCTACAGTTACAAGTGACGGTGCTATAAGGGCCATATTGTGCAGCACATGACGTCTTCCCTAGTCTCTAGGCGCATGGCACTGGACTGATGGCCAATCTTCTATTTGATAGCTCGCATCTCGGACATTCTCTACTCACCAGGGCTGTGGAGTCGGAGTTTCGGCAGTTTTGTATGGAGTCGGAGTCGATTAAAATGTGGCAACTTCAACTCCAGATTTGTCTTGGCTAACAAATCTTACATTTTTATGTTTTATGTTTAAATCTTAGTACTCACATTTAAGAAGTGCGTATTTAAATAAGCGTAGGTAAATGTAGAATTAAATTAAAACTAAAATTCTTAAAGTAGCAGAATTCAATTATTAATTCCTGAGTATCTGAAAGGTAGTTACTATACGGAAAAAACCCTTGCTCAAATGTTTAGGGAGTTGTTACCCCAGACGCAGTATAGGGCAGTTAGTTCCGTCTTGTAAATATGCAAACATTTACAAGTGTTACTGGTAACTGTAGTATGCATTTGACTGTTTTATAATTAGGTTTAGTAGTGCTACCATGGATGTCTGGGAAACTATTCTACCATACCTACTTTCTTAGCGCTCCTGTATGCACGTCTGGTCAATTTACAAACTATTTTTGAGTGTATGCAGAACATGTAAGTGGTTATTCGGTACATTTACAAGTTTATATTCACCCTGTGATGATTAAATGTGTTTTAATAATAAACATTATACAATCAGCTTGGAGTCGATAGCACTCACTGTAAAAAAACTTCCTAAAATGTTTAGGAAGTTATTATCCCAGACGTAGTATGGGACAGTTACCATACTTCCGCCTTGTAAATATGCAAACATTTACAGTTGTTACAATACAAGTCTGGTAACTTCAGTATGCATTTGACTGTTTTATAAAAAGTCTAGGAGTGCTACCATGGACGTTGGGGAAACTATTCTACCATACAGACTTTCTTAGCGCTCCTATACGCACGTCTGGTAAATTTACAAACTGTTTTTTAGAGTGTGGTTACCGACTCCACAGCCCTGGTAGCGGCACTTATGTTATGACGCAACATTCCCATCTACATTTCCATGCTTTCAAATAACGTGGATGTAACAAAGTGCGTGTATACCCTTGTTGAGCTTCTTTACTGCTGTTACTACACGCACATCTCGCTTGCACGTTGAAATGTTGTACAATGAGATTTGGTCAACAAAAGTTGTCCACACTGGTCGACATTCTGGCCGGACATTTCCAGTCGAATTAATCTGGCCGTGGACTCGGGCAACCGCATGTAATGTTATGCCACGTGGGTTTGTTTAGTACAGGCGTACAGGAAGTGTATAAGCAGTCGACAAACTATGAGTGAGTGCTGATTGGTGCGTCGTCTATACGGTAGGTCAGATGTTGCAGTAGACTAGTTTTACTGAACAATAAGTGCACGTATGCCATACGTCGGCTCAGAGAAACTAGAGCGAAACAAAACGAAAAAACTTCGATGCAGTTAATACTAATATTAAATATATTTTTATTAGAGGTTTAGTAACCATTAAAGGAAAGAAATCCATTTTAGCTGTATTCAACCTATGCTGTATGATAAAACGGAAGCCAAGATTGTGCCAAACCCCAAAATGCACAGTAAAAAAAGTCAAAACCTAGAACTTACGGCCACCGACATGAAGACAGCACAGACGCTGAGGACGACAAAGTTTCACGCAAAACATAAGACTAATGTGGCAGTGTAACTAGCACAATGGTCGGTGTCACTGCTGTATGTCTAACAAGAAGACGCTAGGCTAAGATTGTGACGAGCCAATCACAGTCAGCAGGTCCAGTGACCTTGTACGAACTGTAGTGACGTCACACGCGCACGAGGATGTGTGTGGCTGGACTTGTAATACTTGCATTAACACACACACACACACTAGCAGTATGTAGATTACCTCTGAGCTTATATGGCGTACATTGTGCGGGAAAGCTCCTCTTACTACATACATTCTCTAGCCCTGGTACACTGCGCACTTGCTCTCCAGTACCCCTCACACACATGGAGTATATAGTGCACATCATAACACATTTAGTTCCTTATAAATATCAGCTGAGTTATATAATTGCAAGGTTTTGTCTTTCGAATATTGAAAATGACATTGAAAACCTATATTTGTTAAATTGTTATTGAAAGTAGCGAGATATAGATGATGACACTGGGATGCGGTTTAGTAATATCTGTAACCAGTGAAAAAAAAAAAAGTTTTAGGATACCTTCCCACACATGTTAGCTTACTGCACGCCTTGCATTTGACTTGCAGTTATAAACTTGCTTCAGTAGCCTTACTGCAAGCCTTGCATTTGACTTAAGCTTGCATGCTGGCATACCAGGATTTCTGCAAAAGTATTTTTCTGCTTGCAGGCTTGCATGACAAGCTTTCTGCAAGTGTACTTAAGTTGTGTTAAGCTTGGCGGCTTATAAGTTAGCCTTATATGAAGTTTAGTATGTAAGCTTGCAACAATTAAACAAAGTGTCAACTAGGAAACTTGCAGCAGGCTTTTAGGCTTGTCGTGACACACTTGTTGCAAAGTTGCTGGTTGACCTTGATGGGCTTGCAGCAAGCTTTTTCTGCTGTCTGGGATGCAAGCTAACGCCAGCTTGCATTTCACTTGATTTTGGCTTGCCATAACAAGCTTACTCACAAGACTTGGTGCAAGCCTGCATACCAGCTTTCATTTAACTTGATTTTGGCTTGCCATAACAAGCTTACTCACAAGACTTGGTGCAAGCCTGCATACCAGCTTGCATTTCACTTGATTTTGGCTTGCCACAGCAAGCTTACTCACGAGACTTGCTGCAAGATTTCAATTTAATTTAACTTTCCATAGCAAGCTTGCTCAGAAGTCTTGCTGCAAGCCTGAACCAAGCTTGTGACAAAGTGTATTTGATGTTAATTACACTTACATAGTAAGTCTGGTCATGTGATAAGCTGCAAGCATCCTCTACCCTATACTAAGCTGATAAGCATTGACATTTTACTTAGCTATATTAATTCATGAAATATTTTCTGTGCCATCAATAATGATCGAACTTGAGATTTAAACTGAACTTTGTAAATGAACAAACATTTTAAAAAGTAATATTGTTTCATATGCTAGCTTAAAAAAAAAACTGTTGCGCTATTATGTACAACTGCAAGTAAACTGATATCCTTACCGTTGTTAGTAAATTCACAAACATCAGCATTTCCATAACAAAGTCCTTTCTCTTACAACCGTAACTCACTACTACCGTACTACACCTTCTAAGTATTTGCAACAGTCCAGTGGTTAGCATACCTGCTTTGAAAGCAAAGGATCAGCGGTTCTAATCTTGGCACAGGAGTCGAAGTTTAATGTTTAGTAATTAACATCACAAGTCAATGTACAAGCGATATTTAAGATGTAAATATGAATGATAGTAAAAATATAGCAGAAAATAAAATGTTGATTTACTGTTCAGGCTTGCAAATGAAGCTTGCAGCGGTCTTGTAAATGAAGCTTGCAGCAAGTTAGGAATGTGTAAACTAGGCAACTTGCTGCAGGCTTATAACAAGTGTGTCTGGGTATTCGAACCTGCTGTGTATCGCGTGTTGCCTACATCGAAGGCTGCACATTATCTTGTAAACTGTCGACTTGGAGGACGTTTTCTCTGCAAGGCGACATGTTTGTTCATTGAGCGCTTCTGCTACAAACTATCATTTATTATCAAATATTGCAACCGTAAACAATTATATGCTAAAAATAGACTTGACAACACTATTTTCATTGTAGGTAAAATATATTCGAAATAATTTTTTATAGATTGAAGATCTTGGTGTTAAATCGCATCCGAAGTTAATTATTTCTTTGACTTTGGCTTTGTTAATGTAGTATTATTAGAACTCTAGATTTTGTGACCATCTGCATTCCTTAAAACTATGTACTATCATACCAGAGCAAGTTAATGCTGGCTCACGATCTCACCGGCTGCACTATGCCAACGTTCAGTTAGGTCGTGTAACAAAGAACAAGGTAGTGTAGTTGTTATATAACATGTTAGGGCAGTGCAGTCACTGGCAGCTACAAGTAGTACTGGTACCAGGTGGTTTGTTCATAGCAATATAGAGATGTGCTGTTGTACACAGGTGAGTGTGTCGTACTCAAGGTGTGGTCCGTGGTTGTACACTAGTAGTAGAGGAGAGGTTCTGGAAGGTTGACACCACAGGAACTCCGAGGATCGGTGCGACGTCACAGTCCTGTGCTGTGCGGATCACTCTTGAGTGGTGTGGTCATACTTCTTCTCGGGAGAGGACTTAGGGCGAGTTCTAGAGACTCTGACCTGGTCTGGTCTGCCTAGTAGACTCGCGTAACAAGATGCTGTGTAGGCCTCGCCCTCAGCAAGGTACTTCTGTCTACAATGCTTACGCTGCAGTGTAATTATGGTGAGGTGAGACCTGCCACTCTCTCTGGACACACCAGGTCTTGGCGCCACACACATGGTCTCTCTCCCATAACATTAGTGCAGGGAGGAGCGAGCCACTGATACAGATAACATGCTACTACATACCACTCTGACATCAGTTGTCCACTTTCTTCTCCACCATCTTGTGTAGAGCTATCATCGAAAATATATTGTGTTGAGTTCGTAACAATCTGCTCACATTAACTGTTAACTTGCTTGCTTGTTTATATGAAAAAGCGACAGAAAATTACTAATTGTCTGAAAGGTAAGAAATAACTTGGCTAGGTTACAAGAGTGATAGTTGGATTGAGGACCACGTGTACACTGCTTGTAGCAATGAAGCCTTTGCGCCTCTGTACACTCGGCTGTTCTAATACTAAACCTCGTACCTTCTTTGTCGAGCAACCTGCTACCTTCGTTCCACGGACTTGTTACATTGCAAGTCATATTACTTAGTTAAAACAATATGGTTTTCTGTCAACGAGTGTAGTTAGGATTGCTGTGGATGGTAGTACTGTACTAGTTGAGCGCATGTAGTATCTCGTCATAGAGGACATGTATGTGACACTGCAGTGTAGATGCTGGTATCTGAGTATAGAGGCGACGAGGCTATGTATGGGCGCGGCAGTGTAGTCCTTGTGTGCAGAGAGGCAGTTTGAATGTATGACGTTCCTCGTTAGGAATGTTGTCTCCACACTCCTGTCTCACGTCCTACCTTACCTAGCTGAGTCAGTCTGTCCTCAACCATGCTCTTTACTTTATATGCCTATTTTCGTTATAATTATTTATTTCAACTTAAACTAGAGCAGATATCAAAAATATGTCTGGCAGTTGTGTTTAAAATGTTTTTGCCCTGATAGCTAATGTGCCAAAGTAAGAAATTATACGGCTTCGACAATAAAGTAAAATAACGAGCATTTTGTTAGTTACCTAATTAGCCTAAGCCATAGTATTTATTGTCTTGGGAAAGTCGGCCACATTGGAGGACACGATTATAAACGTAACTGCCAGGCAAATGTTGGATATGTGCTCTCGTTTAGGCGTAGAAAATAATATCGCTAAAAAAGTATAAACTAGAGAACATAGCCTTAAGATTAATTATAGGACATGTTAGAAAGATAATGTGCTTCCTGGTGAGAGAGTTGGCACAGAACATTTCTGCCACTAGGTGCACTGCTATCGCTAGTGGACCAGAACAAGTACTAGCCGTAGTACGATATCATTTAAACAGGCTGGGAAATGCCAGAAGTCATTTAATTTTTAACTGAAAATGGAAGCAATTTCGCGTTTTAATGACCAACTTAACTTTATGTAAAAGAAAGCTCTGTAGCGGGACAGTGTGCACACATCACAGATAACAGCGCTCCTCGTGACGAACTGTTATCGTATATGTTTCTATACCCTGTAGTATAATGAACCTTACCTGGTTCTCTCTACACCTTTACGTACAACATCGTGGCTTCACTGTTTTCAACCACGTGGGCGGAAATGTCTCCTATGTACGAGTGCAGTGCATTCATATTGACTTGGTAGCCATACCCAACCTAACATTTTTTAAATTTCTTTTTCTCGTAGCAGTTAACTTGTTATGTAATGTATACAGGATGATAATTAAAGAATGCCCCAATTTCAGACGTCTATAATACCAAAACGAAATAAGCCACAACCTTGATTGACCTGACAAATGAACCGTGCAACAATGCAGTTCCTACCGCTTCTTCATAAACGTTGAACGTGAGCTCAGCGAGCTGCCAGGCTTACATCTACACGATGCGAGAAGTCGTCCCACACTATAGTCTGCATATCCGGTGTGGCTCTAGTTGTGAGGTTGGCAGTGCTGGACGCAAGACAGGACACCGCCACGGAATATAAACACCACGAGGTGTACAACAGTAAGGTGCTGGCTTGTGATGACGGGAAGGGTAGGCACTAGCTGCTACGCGACCAATCCAGTGTTGTCATTTCTACACTTTCATTTACTTCTGCAAGTTATGTCAGTTGTAGTCCCTTTATACGCAACCATTTCAACAAAGTTTCAAATATTTCAGTTGCCTTATTCAAACTATAGTCTGTCTGTGCATATTATTTATATATAACGTAATGGTTGTTATTTTGAACAAATTACAAAACCGGTAAAATGGTTCACTTAATGTAATTATGCCGATACTATACAGTGTTATAAGCTATGGCAAAGTAGGTCTCATATATATTATATATTGTAAAAGTGCACAACAAAGATATGTAAATGATGTCACAATTGACAGTTGATGTCGAAGTGTATTGTACAGCTTGACTAGTGTGTGCGCGCACAATATGTTCTCTCCTCAGAGCCGTATGTTGTCACCTATAGTCTTATATAGGGTAGTGTTAACTTTGAAGGACGCCGCCTATTGTTACTGATATTATACTTACATTTAATAAAGTAACAACAAAGTGTCTTGTGATAGATCATTCACGGTTCACAGTGGCCATTCTCCCCGAAAGTTTCTCATGTAATTTACTTCATACTATCTGTGTTAGGCTTCGTAGCTGGTAAATGGATTGTCATTTCTTTATTTTCTTAATTGAAAGCTTGTTTGATCAGGTGTTTCTTAGATATATTCGATGAAAATATTTCCAGCTGTTTAAATGTAATGAGCTCTTTCCCGAATTGGTGTAGTAATTTCTTAGACATATAAAGGAATATTTATTTATCCATACGGTTTAGCTGAATGGGAAAACTTTAAATTTTAATTTATGTAATGGTTATTAACTTCTATTTCAGTACGGTCGTTCTTTGCATCCACGTGTTTTGCCACGTGTTGTAATTTTAACAAATATGTGATATTTAATGAAACATGATTGAAGAAAACCACGAAACCAAATGCATAAAATGTATCAATCCAAAAACTTAATTCAGATGATTTAATTTCAGATTTGGGCTTATCTTTTGATATTTTCATACATATACACAATAATAGGGTACGGCAAGTGTATTATCGAAGTTATTGTGTTGACTGGTGTGATGGTGAAGTGACGTGTGAAAGTTGGTCAGGTATATAGTGGTGTGTAAATACAACGCGCCTAGGCGTGTAGGCAAGCCGGCATGCGAGCTGTGTTAGTGCACAGAGCTGCCACCAGGCGCCACCACTAGGCTCAGATGTCGCTGTACAAGTCCTCTATTGATCTACCTACACTCTACCTCCTTCCCTTCTCATACTATACACTGCACACTGCTTGCAAGTCCTCGCTTAACTATGCAGTAGTGTAGTTATTACATACATACACACCGTGTTACACAACCAGTGTTGATTCTGAATCTCGCACACTAACACCGCTTCTCTCTGTATCACGTACCGAGCGACTTACTTCATTATACCTTTGAAATGTGTTGACTTATTTTTTTTCTACTGGTTTGGCTGTTAAGATATAGTTGAGAGATATGATTTAATTTTTACGGGCTTTTCTTTTTATAGAAGTACTAGCAGTTCCCCGCGGCTTTGCTCGCGAGTATTATTCGTAACTGATAATATTTACTTTAATTGAAAAACCTCTTTGTACACAAGATTGGTACTTCAGTCATCAAGTGTTAGAATGTCCAAGCGGCTAGTTGAACTAATTCTGCAGCAGGATAAGTAGCTATAGCTGTCCACGCGAAAAGCAGTCTTAAGTTTGTCCCTGCCACTAA
>PNEQ01052886.1:22404-36820 GCA_003012365.1 Medauroidea extradentata | reverse complement strand
GCAACAGCTCGCAAAAAAATTAAGCATATCTCTTCTTAGTTATGAAAAAACAAATAAATACAGAATGATACAAATGTAAAACAGCATCGAGTCTTATAGCACACGAGCGATTGTATGTGCAAGAACAGGTGATTCTCCCAGCATGCAATCTGTTCGGACATCACGGGCCAGTAGTCTATCTCGATGGTCAAACCTCGCGTCTGTCTGTGTATTTTCGTGCATTGGCGATGTTTCACACTGTAGATGTCGGAGAGAAGGGGAAGGTAAAAACCGGTTTGTTCACTGCTTCATGGGGTGCGAACGTCATGAATGTGCAGCGCTCTAGCGTGCGATTTACCAACTAAAACGATGCAAGGCATTACAGCAGCGCACTGCAGCGGTGGATTATCCAAGCTTCTCCTCAAACGCGTAGAGTTTCTCCTATCCTTTCGCGACTTCTACCCAGTACAGTAAAACCTCTATTTAACAAAACTCAAGGAACCAAAAAATTACATGTTTGTTATAAGGGGGTTTGTTAAATAGAGGTTTTATACAACTGATTTCTATTCGACATAGAATTTCACGTGAACTACAAAACTTTGGTCGACAACTCACAGTATATCCTGGGAATTATAGAAGCAGCCAAAAAAAAAAGATAATATTGCTGAGATTGCTATTTATTTTAAAGATTATGAACAACTGAAAATGTCTCGCACATGGAACTTCACACATTAGGTTGCCATGTTTCTAGAATATCAGAGTTACACCAAGCTCTTCACCAGATAACTTCATACGTAATGTGTTACAATGACTAAATTTGAAATGCCAGCCACTGGATGCTTGCTAATTTTCTACTCACATTTCAAGTACTTCATGCCAAGCCTTCCCTTAAAAAATAAGTCCCGAAGCATTACTTTTTAATGCCCCTAACCTCCAAGCACTAATCTAATTTCCTTGTACAAGACTTCATTTTTACATACATTAATACGTTTCCTATTTACGCCAACAAAGGCAGTGTTGTTTTCTATCTGCCTACGATTTGAAATTATGGCCGATAGTGTAGGCTTGGACGTGAATGTCGAAATCGTTAATTACAGTATCTCACACTATCACTTTGATGAACAACTTTTTAAATTTCTAGTGTAATTATTATAATCTGCTGCATCATTTCATTCAAACACATCTACGTTAAAGTTACAACTAACCACGTGCTAAATATTAGACTTCTAAAATACCGTCATTAATTCGGTGATAGAAAAGCAAAACAATAACAGAGGCCTATGTCACAGATGATGTACACTGTTGGGATGCGCACTTTTAACCACAGAAATATGGGACTCGGAGTGGTTATCTCGCTGAAATCATGGTATGGAATTCCACCACCACGAGCGCTGAAGTTGCAACAAAGAGTTAGGCTGCCATTTTATGTCAAGTGCCGCATGCGCACCTTGTGTGTATCTTTCAACTATGGAACTGAAGACGCGTTGTTTATGTTTATTTACAGTTTTTTATTGTATGCATCAAGGTTTTAAACGTACTTTCAGCGCGAGGAAAATAAAAAAATAGTTTCTTGTTGAATATAATTATTGACGTGTGATTTTTTTTAAACTGGTCGTTCGTTGTAGAGAGAATTTTACAGTTGTGAACAAAGTAAATTTCAATATTTGGAGGTTAAAAATGCATTGTTCTTATGGGGGTTTGGCGGGACCAAATTTTTACTTCGTTGTACAGGGTTTTTCGTTAAGTAGAATATTCGTTAATGGAGGTTTTACTGTATATATATATTCAAAGGTAATACTGAAGCCAAGAACAACAGATGAACACTATTGTGTTAACTACACGTTCTGTAGTTTTTCATTCAAGTAATAACAGTATTCTTTGTTTCTGGACACAAACTTTACCTTTTTGGCCCTTAAATGCCCTACGACACCCACTACTACTAGAAAATAACTTTCTCCAGTCCCATATACAACTTTCTGCAGCATGATACTTCCTTCCCGCAACACTATTACCAGTTCGTCTGCTTCTTAATTATTTTAATTTATCTATAGTTTTAAACAATTGTAACTGCGTGCCTTTAGTTTTCAACTTACACACATGCGCTTTTCTAATCTACATAGAACCAGAAGCAAGAAAATGCAGGCCACTGCTTTGAATGCAGTGTTACCAAGTCCCATTGCAATGCGGCTTTGCCTAGTCGCTTTGCGTACAGCACACCCAATGTTTTTTTTAAGTTTTGAACAAGCAGCATATTAAGGACTTCAAAGTGCAGAAAAAATCAATTTTACATTTGTATGAAATAATTTTAGTTTTATGGATGTTACTTGGGAGTACGAAAGTTACATTACAAAAAAATCAGCTCTATTTTCCCACATGGCATTTCAAAGTCAAAATTCCACGTTGAAATTACATGTCACAGGCCTGCATGTTTTAAAACTCATGAGAAAATTTTTTGTAGTAATACAGTAGACTCCCAATTCAAAATATTTCACTTAGTTGGAAAAATGTGTTAACTCGCATAATGTTCAACATATTATGCCCACAACCGTATTTCTAAAGGCTTGAACATGATTTAAGTCTCTTCCAGCAGGCGAAATAGTGCCGCACATGGACTGAGATTTCTTGGACAAACAGGATATCCGTGAATTTTTATTAATAGTGTTTTTTGATTATTAACGCATTCACCCTAATAAATAACGTGAATAATATATAGTATACTGTATTAAATTGCTGCCTTTATTAGTAGGAATGAAATTGACCTTTTTTCTTTCTACTGAGATCTAAGAACGGGTAAAAGTGGATTATCCGCTATTTTGGATTACCCGATGCATCTGCCTCCTCCATTAGCGCGGATAATCTGGTGACAGTAGGTAGTGAAATTCAATTATTTCCCGGTTTTCTCGACGAGTGGCCAGCCTGTACTTTCAGCTATGTAGGCAAGGCGTCGAAACAGCGTAAAATACTTGTAGCAATTAGAAAGCAACCTTTTAAAACTCTGATAATTATTTTAATTTTTGTACACCATTCGTGATGGAAACAAATAAATCCCATAGCTCTGCAAAAAATTATTTTATTTCTAACCAACTACAGCTATGACCTTTACGCACAATGAAAAGAACAGCCATTATATATCTCATGCACACTGACACATGGGGCATCAGGGTATTACTCTAAAAATAATTACTATGTCATATCACTGGAATTGACTTGGGATAATCAGAGTCGAGATATAACCAAGCTAGTTTGTGCCTAAGCAGAAACTCACCCTGCCCCCACCCCCCTCCACTGTTTTGCCTTCCTGCCATCTTTAAACTATGGTAAAATATATTCTTCAGTTTAGCAGCTCCTTTCCCCTGTACCTGGGGCACATGCCCTATCTGCCCCCTTCCCCCTAGTTATGCCTAGGGGCTAGTATGGGGGCAAATGCTGGTTCAAAGTATTGTCTCAGCTCAGAATTTTTTGAATTTTAATATTTTAGCTATAGACTTTTTCTGTACTTTCATTCGGCTGTGTGCCTCATGGGTCTTATATTTCGTAACCAACGGACATTTGTACAACTCTGTGCTGACTTCGACGGGCGATGAGCTAGACCTCATTTTTCTGTCTATGTGCAGCTTTGGTTTGCTGAACACTGCCCATCGATTGCAAAAAGTGGAGGCTTTGTGGCGATTGCTGGATGCCATTTGCCCAAGTGTGGACTTCTGTGGACTAGCCTACTTTTGGTGAGCGTACTTGTTTTAGGGGAGTTATTTTTGTGTCAAAGGACGAGAGTTATCGCAGCAGCCATTACGTATAGACATAGGTGAAGTTGTCATCCAGCTAGTGTGGGCTCCCACCCTAGGCTTGGGCTTAAAGCTTGGGAAGCCCAATGCTTGTGTCGCGATGCCAGATGTCTGACACAAAGAGCTTCTGTATGAGACCTCAGCGATACGCCCCAGGTGAAGTTTGGGCAGCTGCAGGATGATGTTGCCTTTAGGGGGGAGTATGCACCCAAAAACAAATGCAAGTGATTGTAGTGTAAGTTCATTGTAAGTTCTAGGTTTAAATTTTGTTAGATTTAAAGTAGTAGTTTCAGATTTTTAGAAGATTACTAAACTTTTGGCAAAACCGCAATGTTTATTTGTCAAGGACTTCATCTATAGAATTTGTCTTTCCAAAATTCTAGTAATTTCTCAAAAATGTTAATTATCTATGATGACTTGTATAACATTCTTGAATTTATTAATATTTGTTAAATAGCAGTGATGTGATAAGTACTGATTTTTACCTATTCCAATTCCAGGTCAGAATCCTAAATTTTGATTACCAATTCTTGATTGAGTAGTTCATTTACTTCAGTAAATTACTAAATGATGTTTGGACATAAACAGTTATGTTGTAAGTAGGTACGTAATAGGCTTAGTGACACTATTAACAATCAGTGTATAACTATGTAAAGTTTAAGTAACACAAGTCAATATTTTTCGCAGAAATATTGACGCCTGAACTCTGAAGTAAAGACAATTTACATCTAGACCTTGGAGGTCAGGTTGGTTTAGGTTGACAACCCAATTTTATGCATAATGAAACATGCGCACTTCGGGGGAACATCTCGTGATCAGCAGCATTTATTTACCTAGGAAAAATAATGTGAATAAAAATGTACCGGTAATTAAGCACTTTTGGCTTTTGGAAAAACGATTAATGTAGTAGTTTTAAGCATTCGGTTTACCTTGTTTTTGTTTTCAGCCTCTGCTAGTCTTACTGTACAAAATCTAAATTTGTTTCTTTAGATGACTTTGCGAAGTATAAAGTGATTTACAACAACGACCAAATAGTTCTGTAGTTCCGCTGCCATTTATTACAGTGTTAGTGTTTTTAAACATTTTCCTTTTGCAACATCTTAAATATAAAACGTTTATTTGAGAGAGTCCACGGGCAAGACAAACACACAAGCGTACAAGATTGCCAATTGAACTAGTAGCGCTATGATGTTGCAAATTCATTCCAGTGTAATATTTTGGCACTAACTAAAACATATTATTTTGGCAACTGTTTCGTTCAAGTGTTTTACAACTTCATACTTTAACATCTCTGGTAAAGAAACTCTAACAAAACCTTGCAGTGCAGAGATTACGCGATGACATCTTAAAAATTAGATTTTAACTACTACGCTATGGCGGCGATCGTGCGATGAAATATCATAAATTTGTTTGAATTATTGTATTTCTTAGTGCTAATATTTGCCATAGGAATCGACTGAGTGCTCTATACTCATTTTATTAAGAGAATCTGTAGTATCGAGGAATCTAATTGACCCATCCATATTACTAAATAGTCTTTTGAAACGTCCGTGTCCGCTACATAATTTATTTCTGCTGAAATCACTCTGTTCTTGTTTTTGGATTTACTGTACAGGTTATGTAGAGTTGTTAACTTTATAATCAATTTAAATGTTATTTAACTAGTGGATTTACTACTAATAAAATTAGGAAATATACATTCAGAAAAGAAAACCTGAGGATGAAAGGTATGCATTGAAGGCAATGGTGATTCTGTACAGTTGCAATTTCACCTAGTTGTAAACTTATTCTACTCTGCAGCTTTTCATTATGAAGTATCATAAAAAGTAGACAGTTGTCTTTTAAAACCAGTAGATTTCCAATAGACTATAAAGCAATTAAATAATTCTGAATGGCAGAAGATGTACCTTCAAAAATAGAAGTCTTTCAAATGAGTTATGAGGGGATTAAAATTGCTACAGAGACCAAAGAGTTCTGTAATATCTCTCTTTACACATGTAAGGAACTTGGCATAACAAAATGGCAGCTCTCACAATGCACAGCATCTACTGACTTAACATTTAATGATTCCTCCAGTCCAGCAGTTCACTTATGTGCTTATGTTGATCTAGATACAGATGAGTTACTTATCTACAAAAGCTATGTAACTATAGAAAACCCATACTATAATTGGCAGATTTCACATGTCTGGAAACGGAAAGAATCAACATATTTAACTTTACTCCATTTACAAATGCTGAATTAAAACATTTACTTGTCATATAATTGATTACTATAACCCACAAACGCAGTAAAAACCTTAATTTTTTCCAGTATTTTATTTAATGTATTTTAGACAAAACCAAAATCAATACTGCTACAAGTTAATTCTGGTTATTGAATAATTTACAACTGCAACTTTATTGCTCAAGTTTCCAGTTTTAAATTAAAGTGGCACGTAAAATATATTAAACAATACTGTCCTATACCATTCTTTATACATTGCAACATATATATTTGTGTATTGAAAACATAAACCTCAAACAGTAGACTATGTTAAGACAACACCCATATTTATAAATAGTGTTCCCTGGCAAAAGATATAATTGTCGCACATTGCTCTTGTCAAATGCCAACAACTACTAGCAAGAGTTACTCACGCCTCCTTGGAGCCATCAGGTCTTAGCCCAGTTGGTATCTGCACGTAGAGGCGGTGCTGCCACAACACTGTCTCCCACTGGAACTTGGTGTGCTCCGCAAGGGGGATGGTGAAGGACAGCCGCATGGACTGCCCTGCCCTGACCGCACCGTAGAACTCATCTTCATCCACACTCTTACTGTTGCTCACAGAGAGCCCTGTTGGTTTCCCCACGCCGCTGCCCTCTGTGCTGACTGACGACAGACTGTGTGCGGCATGGGGGGCATCAGGACCACCACAGAGGCCCTGCCCCCAGCGTTATGGAGTACTGGTGGCATGGCTGCTCGCTGCAATCACACACACATTCCTCTCTCACCATGCTATACTCGTCACAAAAAAAAACAGCAAGTCTCCACTTATCTTACAATATGCTTCTCCAGTGTGTTGCAGGTATATATGAAAAACAATTTTTAAAGAAATAAATTATGGTACTTAACATTTCTTACATTTCACAGTACTAATTACAAAACTGCTATATCAGTATGTTAATCCACATAAATATAGGTGATTCGGGATAAAGTGAGCACTCAAAAAAGCCCTGATTAATTTCTATTTTCTGCCAGTTTATATCTTTCCGCTACATCTAAACATCAACATTGCCACGTGCTTTTATTTGCATAGGCTTGTACAATGTTTACATTTACGTTACACTGCTCCGATAAATTTTAACTACAATATGTACTCATTAAATGTACGGGTGTTGAATATGTGCTATACTCAGTAGTAATATTAATAAATACCTGCTAGTAAACGTCTTATAACACTGGTTTCTCTGCGTCTACTCTAACGGCTCTGTTACTGTTACGAATCTCGTAAATGTATGCACAGTATATTCGAACTTTTAAATTAAAACTGCCACTAAAAACACACATTACACACGCAACTCAAGAATTCAAGTTCCGTTCAGCTTACTGTAATGAATGGCGACGCACGTAAAGAGAAACAAATAACCTATTTTCTTAATGTGTGAAACAGGGGGGAAAATGCTGTTTCTACTTCCAGATACTCAGGCTGGCTATCATAAAACAAAACAACTTACATTACTAATGACTTCACATAATTTATCAATGATACTCGTGAACAGTCACTTCTAAAACTTTATGTGTTTATCAGAAACCGATATTCATTACATAACGGACAAACAAACTGAATGACGCAATTTGCTTCCAAGCGGCGAAAACCTAACTCTGGTGCCATCTGTCGGTGGAATTTTAAACTATGTCTGTGGCGCGAAGAGTTAGCGGCGTCTGCCAACGACAATCGACTCGGTTGCGTCGCTTTCTGCTGTCGCTAATGAAATAAAATTGTACGGTCAGCAGGTATGTCAGTAAGAACTTAAATATTTTTAAGTATATTAAATACAGAGAGGTCGTTTGCAATTGATGTTTCACTAATGCTGTATTCAAATAAGAAAATCCATGGAACTACATGCAGTTATTCACTACCAACCATACAAACAATAATGTAACTGTTGTTAATGTTGACTTATATGCAGTAACGGCTAGTGATTTTTTCAAAGGTTAAATCTTCAGTGCTCACTTTATTCCGAATGGCCTATAGAATGATTTACACATCAATACACTGAATAAGTTTCATGCAGCTGTATTTTAAATTTTGTAATAAAAGCAAAAGTATCAAAATAAAATGGTGATAAAAAAAATTATGGTATGAAATAAGGTGGAGCTTTGTAGATTACGGAACTGTCTACGGAGGTGCTGCCATCTGTTGAGGCAAACAAATGTTAAAGAAACCAAACTGAAGGAGTGAATGTGTACAAAAACATAGGATGGTTTGATATTACAATTTTAGCAAGGTTGGTGCCTTAGGTAGTCTGAGGCTTTCAAAATAAGGTTGTATATTTTTGCATCAGTCTTATAAGAACTTGTGGACAGAAACAAATTGTAGGGATGTGTTCGTCAAAGCATTTCTTCTACATAATATCAATAATTTCAACAAACACACAGACGACTTATTCATACAATGTCAGTTTCTCATTTCACTGTTACTTCATGTAAAAATCACAAGTAACAAATGCAATGTCCCAACGAGCATTAAGGTTAAACCAACACTGGAAACTATATCACTGTATTAAAAGCCAAAAGACATTAAACCTTTTATATAATCACACAGTTTTAAAATGCTAGTTTGAGAACACTTCAACTTAACTACTGTCTGTGCGTCAGCTCCGAGTCCCTGGCAGGTATGTGTTCTTCACCCGTAAATATATAAATAACACACTGAGGCCCAATAGCATGCAAAGCACATGCTAGCCGTAGTATCATCATAAGTTAGGACGTGTGATACTGTGTTACTGTAACGTAACTTATATGAAGTTTACGAAGAAAAATGCATACCCGCCAGGGACAACGAGCTGGCATGCAGATAGTGACATGGAAGTTAATTTAAAAACACATCTGTATCATCTTATCGCCATGACATCGTCAAAATACAAGGAACAATATTGCTAACTTCTTCTGTGATTTAAGGTTTCTAAGAATCATTTCGAAAATTCTTAATATAAATACAATTAGCAATGTAATTTTCTACACTGATCTCAATAACAACCAACTGTTTCCTGCTATATGGGCCGTAACAGAGGGTGTGTAATTTTAATAGTCCGTTGTCCAATTCCAGAGATTTTGAAGAATTATATAATCAAGATATCCAATGCATGCATTTGAATTATTTCATGAAATTTACATTATACAATAGCCTCACAAAGCATGTTACATAATTGTATCCTTTAACATTACATGAACATTCACACAAATAAAAAAAAAGTTCCAGTCTCAAAAATATATAGTTATAATACAATATGCTAGAGATGTCAGTACTATACATGTAGTGTGTACACAATACAGTACTTTAGAATAAGTTAAAAGATGGGAGAAACTTAAAACATGGGTCAAATATTATACGACCCCCCCCCCCCCATACTTAACTACATTTAGCTGAAATTATGTTGATCTGTACAATTTTGTTGACAAATAGTCTAAACATTAAGCATTTTCTAAAATTCAACTGACTGGATATCAAAGCCACCGTTTTCTAACACCTTACATGTAACCATTTGCAAGCCTACAAGCTCCTATACTAACTTCTGCTTGCATTAATTAACGAAAGTTTAAATCTAAAATTCTTCATTATTCATTAATATTAAAGGTAGCTTGTTCTATATACTACATTTTTCCCTCGATACAGAATATGTTTTACCGACATTTCAGTAAAACGTTTCTAACCACAAAAAATATATTAATCTAAGCCCACTGTACTTTAGTATAATCAAAATAGTTTGATTAACTTTATTTATAACAAGAACCCAGCACCTGAATCTTTTAAATGGTGACTCATTCCACAGTTTTTCTATGCTTTAATTACAATTATCTAAGAGAAGGTTTGATTTTCTCAGCCCTGGGCTTAAGGCCCTGCAAAATTTTTTTTTATTAAATAACAACTATAGTTTAACAACATACCTCTTAACAGAAATGACCACCATTATTAACTCTGGTCATAAAACAGCAAACTGATCCAACAAGAATTCTGTGAAATATTAAATAGTTTTTCACATACTCTTGTCATCCAGCAACCGAAAATTCTACCACAGACAAGACATATTGCAGAAGAGAACGAAAATGCAGCAGTTCTGTACTGAGCACAACAACCAATAGAGGTAGAGTGTTCTAACTTGGGAAGTGCTGTGCTGCGTGGCCAACAGCAGCTGATGTTTACAAGCTACTCTCAGTCTGCGAGCCAAGAATGCCAGCACCACCTGAGTGCCAGTTGGTAATAATAGACGACACTCATAACTTTCACGGCTGGCCAGCTTGGCCATCCTAGCAAAACAAGCTGCGCACTTTCCCAACAATACCTGCACAACAGTCATGAGAGTATATTGCCATTAGGGTAACAATCCACTCCTACCATGCACGTGTATGTCCCACCCAGCTGCGCTCAAGCCACACAATCATGGCAAAAGTCATTTCCACCTGCAAACAATTCAGAGTTTTGACACCGCAAAAATTCTAAGTAAGGAATTGCTTCTTGTTAATTCCACCCATTTTTATACGTGTACTAATATACAATAAAAGAATCACTTTTAAAAAGTCATTTTATTATATTACACATATTTGTTTTGTGCTTCTTTCTTCAATATTTTGAACACTGTTCATTCAGTTTTATTTTGTTGTAATTAAGGTCTGTTAAAACAGTGTCATGATAGTGCATTTCAAAAATTTACCATTATTTGACCCATTGGATGCTTTAAAACTATTGGGATTACTGTATAAATGCCTCTTAGTAAAATTTTTATTTCGATATCTGTTACCTTTCAGGATTTAAATAATATTCACAAAAACAGTGTTAATAGAAACCCATAGTCTTCATGCTTTAACTAAACAATTATTTACATTATATTAATAATACAATATTTTATTGTTAACACAGTTGTGAGACAAATGAGAATGAAGCCAATAGCTTAAATTTTGGCCTTCTATGAAGGGAGGTAATAGAGCCTCTTTCCTGCCCTGCTTGTGAAGATAGGGTCTTGCCTGGGCCGGCTACTATAAAGGTGGAATTGAGTGCTAATAGATTGAGATGGCAGTGTATTACCAACATGAAATAATTTAAATTCTGTCATACTAACTGAAAAATATAACCATAAACATTTTTTGAAGCTTTAATTTCTGTACATTTTAATGGTACTGTATATACATGTAACTAATATTCATATCAAAAATAACATGTACTGCTATGCATTGGTATAAATTAACTAACCACAATCACGTTAAGTCAGCCTGTATTTCTTGCCCAGCAAGCATGTTGGCAAATATGTTAATTAATACAACCTTTGTTTGTGTTGATTTCTAAAGACTTTTTTTCCAAGAAAATGTACATAATGAAGTGGTGATACTGCCACAATTTAACAGATGAATAATTTTCAGTAAAATTTCATACATTTTTATTAATGAAAAATGCCAATGTTGATCAAAATAATTTATTTTTATTTAAAACAACTATGGCTGAATATTGTTCATGTGTTACTAAAGCAAGAAGGTTACTGAATAAAACATGAATTACATTAACGTATATTTTTGTAAAAAAAAAACCACTTGTAATGTTTGTGCTGTTCCTGTCTCCATTCAGATGCTCCCTAAGTTCAAGATTTCTACAGGAAATAAAGAGTTGTTAGTCCTAACATTTGGGCTTTTCGGTTGCACCTCACACTACTGCGGTGAACAAATGGACGAAGGTGGCGAGAGGGAGGGGGAGGGGCATCATCTACGTCGGGACAGGGGCTCCGCTGACCCGACGCGCCAAGGACGCAGAGGTCATCGACCCCATCATCATTCACGTAGGGCTGAAGGGCGACTGCCACGCCTCGTTCATACGAGCGCTCGACCTTACACTATCACGATTGTTCTGGTAACTCTTACAACAGTGTTAACGGGCGGCTCTGAGAGCGTTGTTTGTTGAAATCGTCGCCTAGATAGGGTTGCAGGCGGCAGGACGAGTAGGGAGGGAGGGGTGGCCGGCCCGGACGAATAGTGTGGCGGCGCGCTAGCAGATAACTGTACGCTGTTGCCACATCAGCACGCGCAGAGAACGAAGCAAGGATACCTGCAGCTGCAGCCTTTACGGACGGAGCTTACCCCACTTGCGGAGCTGCGCTTGAACTCGGTTGCAGAGCTGACGAAACCAATTGCTCACCCGCTTGTTCCACAAAGTATTTGCGAAAAATTCATGAAATATCTACCACTTGGCCTACAGATTATGGAGATTCTTACAAAATTGTTAAATGTTTTACACATTCATTGATTTACCTGTTAAAAATTGTGACCTAAAGGCCTTTCTTTTTATTTTACTCGAAAACCTTCTTAAAATAGTCCGCTAAAAATTTGCTGATATCTCGAGTTTCGACAACATTTTATACTTACCTCTTGAACCTAAATAAATATGAAAATTTAGTATTCTATAAACGAAACTTTTTTGAGTGTAATATTCATGGACCTTAGATATGTTGCATAATATTTTAATACTGTTTCATGAACAGGTTACCAAGCCACGAGCTTATTACTTTAAATGCACACATGTAGCAAGGTTCTCGCAAGTAATACAGCATAGGTACCATGACAAAAACAGGTGGTAAGAACGAAAAAAAATAAAATAAAACAGACAATAGTTTCTAGTCTGCCTTCCTAAGGAAAAATTGGCTTATAAGATTACCTTACTATCTGTGTGTCTGTTTTTGTGGCTGGTTATGGGCCCCACCCCAAATATATTTTGAACACATGCACCGATTTCAACCAAACTCTATAAAATAATAGGACCTGACTTTTATACTTTTCAAAAACTCTTTGCACTGTCTTTCAAAATGTTGGCCATTTGAATTGTTTGTGTGATACGGTATATCTCTGTAACTATTCGGTGGATTCTAACCAAATTTGGTACGCTCAACGAACATGTAATGTGAATTAGGTTTTGATATTTTTTGATCACAGGTCTGCCATTTTGAAAGTTAGTACCATCTAATTCACTAAATAGTTTATGCTATATTTCAGAAAACGTTTAAATTAATATTATAAAATTTCGTAGTGTGGTAGTGTTATGACAATTAGTCTTATACACATGTTAATTAAGAAGATTAGTCGTTGAGTTTCTAAATGGTAGCCATACCAAACACACACACATTATAAACAAAATATGCGTAAAATACATGTACCATATACACTGAAAACAGTGTCAATCGAGCTTGGCAATCGTTAGACAAATAAATGTTTGGAATAAAATTGTACACATGCGCAAACCCATGCAGACCTAGTAACGCAATAATTACAATTATCTTACACTGTTCTTGCAAGCTCAGCAAATTTCAGAAGTAGGTTAAATATATACAAAGAACTTTATTTAAATACGTTTCCTTATAATATTCAGTAACGTAAAGAAAATGCACTAACTGTCAATGTGGAAGTCATTCCACTTTTTTTCTTTTCTTAGAAGCCTTGCTGCATAGAAAAATTGCAGTAAATAAATCAAACGTCGGATTCTCTTGAAATAAGCACACAGAAATACAGAATCGTTTAAAATGAGACACCACCAGTTATTCCAGTTAAATTATAAAAATGCACAAATCCATACAGGACTACAAATGCAATTATGACTGTACTTGCAATTTCACAAAATTTCAGAAGTATAATGACAAAATATACACAAAACAACTAAATGTAAACATGTTTCCTTATTATATTTAGTGATAAGTATAATTAACATAGTGCAATGGTGCACACTGTCTATATGTGGAACTCATTCTGCTTCATTTTTAAGATACCGGTACGCTGACTTCTGTACTACAGTTATGAACACAGGTTCACGAATTGTATTCCGAACTGGGGAAATAAGTCCTAGGTTCTGCGATTTCGGCCAACATGCAATACATATTAAATCGCTTCAATTTTTAGAATTATTTCCTGTATTAAAAATGTTTCAGTCATTATTATTTCTGTATGAAGACTTTCCAGTTTATCTGCCATCACTATAAAGTAGTAGTATTCGTGCTCAGTTGTGTTCAGTGTTCCTTGCATTTGATAAAAGCATTGTTGCGTCTTTTTTTAGTGTTAATGTATTGACGGATGTCATCACCAAAAAGAAGTTATTTTTATGTCTAGCATTTTTCATTAGGCCTAGTGACTTAGCAGAAGGAGCACATTTCACCTCAACCAGAGCATTTTCCTCTGTAACGAAACCATCTAAACTTGCACCAAAATGACCACGTACGAAATTCACAAATATGTCACACCTGTCGACATTCAAAACTATGTCTGCTTCGAAGCTCTTGATAGCGATGTATTTACTATGGATGCCATACTCCAAAGCAAGTGTTGCAATATTAGGTTTGTACAGAAGTCGCTTGACAAAACTACAACAACGCGTGGAATCTTCCCGCTGACAAACCTCTCAATAATTACTTTATGTTAAACGACCT
>PNEQ01052886.1:0-14972 GCA_003012365.1 Medauroidea extradentata | reverse complement strand
TTTTCTGTTACACTATCGCACCGACAACATTCACACGTGGCTGCCGTCTTCCTTGTAGTGTAGCTCAGATTACAGATGAGTCCGTGCAGATACTGCTGAAGGCCGCTCCTCAGGATGATAACAGACGTGGCAACTACGCCCGCCTGCTCTACCTCCCCGCTCCCCTTTGGATGCGCGCGCACCTCCCAGTACACAACCCATTACTCCGCTAATTTTTCATTTACGTAAAGACCTCTCACGCTTTTCCTAGATGAGATACAGTTACGCTACCACTGACTTATTTATGTGTTTAATCGTAACGGAATTCGCTATATAATATTTAATTCAATAAACTACATAGCCTGAAACGTGCAGCGATTTTAATATTTAAACTATCGATTTAATACGTTTTTTATAACGAAAATAGTTTTTTCGTCTTATAGCGAGTTATTCGTCTTCAAAATCTGTATTACAATTCTTGTTTGAAAGTTAAATCATGAAAACTGAATGCGTAAAGCGACTTTCAATTTTACATTGAAATCCCTATCTCTCCCACACTGAACATATGAATCGAGCCGGCCCTTAAGTACACAAGCTAAAGGCGAGCTACGTTTAGTTTGCGATTGTCATTCCACAACATTTCTAACTGGCACATCATTTATTTTGTAATACTGTCCTGGTTATAGTTGCAAATATGTTGTGATGTATCGTTGGAAACCGAAGATGCTGAGCTATTCGAAACATGGGTGGTGTTTATTTCTTATACAGATACGTACTAGGATTACCTTCGCAGCTGTGTACTATGCTTTCCAGTACAATCTGGCATTTATGAGGGCTCTCCTCGAGATGTTTGATACTTTGCCAGTCGATATTTCTAGTTTTAAAAGGAACTATAGATTTACATTACAACGTACATAATTTAACTTTGCCTTACATTGGAACGCATATTACAAAATACCAAAAACAATTGCATATTATTAGGTATTAAAATTAAATTTTAATATGCTTGGAAATTACGGGGTCATTTAACGCAATATTAACGTTAAAAATAAATTCCGCTTTTTAAAATTATCAACTTTACGTGACTTAAAATTCAGAAGTTCTGCGATTGATCAGTTGCATCCACTGCCGATATCGGCCAAACTTTTAACATTGATATTTCTAACCTGTAGTAGAATGAACCTAAGTTACACGAAACTAAGAGTATTTACACAAAGTATTTTCGCACTGCCAATATCACTAACACCACTGTCAGACGAGTTGCCGTCAGAAAACGTTGCACCATAGAGGAAAAACTGGTTTGCCATGACCGTATCAGAGCGAGAATACTTGCTCCAGCCAAGAGCTCGGAGGAAGGTAACACACAGGGCCACAGGGAGATGAGGAGGGGGGGGGGGGACGACGACGACACAGAAATAACTTGCGACCAAACACCGTACTTGGAAGTGATCACACACCACGTCACGGACCGTAAGGGCCCTTAACTGGCTTCGTGCCCTTAAAAATGCATCGCGGATGTGACGTCACTCAAGTGCTGTTCCAAAGAGCGAAGGGTACGAATGCACCCTTAAATGTTCCCTTTAGCTAAGGGTAAGTGCGACGTCCCCTTACGCACTTTGTTGCGATCTTTGACAGACGGAGTATTTGAACTGGAGATATATTTATTTACGAAGTATGATCGCATGATAACTGTAGAAATGCGCGAAAAGGCGAAGCGACTATAAAGTTTAGTTAATGTTTCATGATTTTCTAATATGCGAAAATATATTCCCTTACACGTTGCCTTTATATTCCCTAAATAAAAAGCAAATCGAAAATACGTTTAAGTTAATTCAAGAGCAATTAAAAATGTGTAAAATAAGAATTATAACAAAAAGTATCAGCAAACGCTCATGTAGGAATTTGTTTAAATCACAGAAATCTTAACTTTTCGTCAATTTATATTTATTACACCATTCTTTTTTCAGTTAAAAATATTATTAAAGACAAATAGCAATGTCCATAATTACAACACTAGACAGGCTAGTGAATTACACAGAACCCAAAAATACTCATTAAGTCCGGATTGTTCTGGTACTACACTAATAAATAAATTACCAACAAGCTTAAAAAGTCTGATTAACAGCAAAAAATTTAAAAAGAACTTTAAGGATTATTTGATAAAAGAAACTTTCTACTCAATAAATGAGTATTTAAACAAATAAAATTATATAATTGAAACATGTTAGGTTTGTATTTGTTTTGTGATTATTGTAATATGACCTTTTGTCTGTTTTTTAGGCGTAATTCTTAATGAAAATATTTCTCTCTCTGGACAAATCACTCTCAATATGTATTGAGGTATATGTGATGCTTGTAAATAAATAAAAAAAATCAATCAATAAAATTTGTTTTACCGTTTCCATTGAGCCGAGTATCTTCCCGCCGTTTGATTCAGTATACATGTAGTAATCTAGTTAGCTTGATGTAATTAATTACTAAACATTTCGCCTGTGTTCTCTCAAAAATAGTGTACAGTTTTATTCATATCACGAAAAGTACGTTTTATAATTTCTGAATAGCAGAATTGTTGACTTTATTTATACATGTACAATATAGGTTATGTTGTTTAAGTGAATGAGTGTCCGAAACCACAAATACACACTTCACCACGAAGGGGTCAAGGGCTCGTGAGGAATTATGGGACAGAAAGGGCTCAAGGGCAAGTGAACGAGGGAACACTAACGAATTGGAACACAGCCACAGACAGGAAACTTCCTCGAGTACAATAACCTGCACGCTTATGACACTTCATATCCTCTGGTAGATATATTTGCGACTGAGGGCCGATATTATAAACCTCTTTCGAATGACAACCAAATGCTTTCCCCATAAAGAAAGCATTGGTGAGCAGTTGGTTGTCATTCGAAAAGAGGTCTGTAGATAACGCCCTGAGTCCTGCACAAACCTTCATTAGGCGAAAGTATCTCCAGAATTGACATGTCTAAGCCATTTGGAAAGATTGTGTGAACAACTAATTATTCCGCTGGGCAGTCAAATACAGTGAATCCTTACAGCATATCATGCCCACACTAACAGCATGTAGATGAACGGTGAAACTGAAGCGAGCATTCTTTACCACTACACTTCGTTTACTGGCGAAGCATACACCATTAGGGATGACAGTATGTACAACTCCAAGGTAGCTTCACTGGAGTGGTTTATACGCAGTTGTGACAGTCAACTGTCAACACTGATAATACGCCATTGTATTTATTTCAAATTACGCAAACGAAAATCTTGAGAACAGGACCCACGTGTATAACGGTATTTCTCTTGCTACAAATGATGTAAGGAGTAAGCCGTGTATGTGGCGGTAACTCACGACAAACTAGAGTCAAATACAGCGCAGTTGTATTGTACATCCTGTTATGTGAAGTCAGATAAGCTGTCGCTATCATCTATGTACGCACAGCTGTGCAAGGCCTCTCCACATAACTAGAATAGTCTGCTGCCTATGACAGAATACACCGCCTGCATACACGCACACAACACACAAGAATGCAGGAGCGCATGAGCCACTAATGCTGCGGTATCTGCCAATAAGTACATTCATTCTGTCTATGTATCATAGGCGCCGAGCACAAGATTTCAAAGACATCAGAAGGGAATATTAACGCTTCTACACTTTACGAACAGCATCAGGGCCGTAGCCAGAATTTGTATTTAAGGGGACCCCGAACCAGGAAATGTGAAGTAATATGGAGCCACAGGGAAAAAAAAAAAAAAAAATTCACTGTGGTGACCAGAGATTCAACCCCGAAAAAAAATTGGATATTCAAAGCGCAACATTAAGGCATTGGAATAAAAGGGGGGGGGGGGAAGCACTCCATTGGCCCCTCCTTCGGCTATGTCCGTTATCAGCATGAGCACCTACACACCCTCTATGACGAAGTATGTCTCTCTTTGCAGCCCGTTAACGCTAAGCGAACTGTGTCTCACTGATGGGCTACATTTACTGGTCATTACGAAGCTGACAACTGCAACATTGATTATTTTAAAAGTACTGTGAGAACAATTCAGGGCATGTGTTATACCAGAACTAGGCCTAGTCGAGTGGGAAATCATCCACAGTATGCAGTTATCGACCTCTACAGTAGCGAAGGCAGAGAACAGAAGAATTAAAAATTAGCATTCCTCTCAAAGTCTGTATTAGCCCGAAGGCAGCCGGTCTAACCATCTCCCCGGCTCTCCAGTACACTACATGCCCCTGCTGGAAGGTGGAAGTTACACCACATAGCCCGTTATGGAAATCTCAATTTAGTATGTCTGTATGAAACAAATTTTAATTACGTTTAGGATATCTCCTTCCCCCTGGAACCGTATCACTAGTGGATACCTTCCTCACCACTCTTACGACCACGAACATTTCAATACCGACAGGTAGTATAATTCAACTGCTCTGGAATCAAAAACTGCCGAATTTCCAGGAATGACACAAATGCATATTATGAACCCCACCGAATCACTCAAGCCGTACGTTTCGGTCCAAAAAATAGGATTAAGGGAACGGTGGGGCATAAGTTTATTGCTTGTATGCTTATATCTTAAACATGAGTTTTACTACATACACACTCTTAGCAGTTACCCATACGCCTTTGCTTACGAATAGATGTACTGAACCAGAAATTACCGTGCATGAAAACTATCACAAACGTGTTACGCCTACACGCTATGCGATATAATTTTGTTCTCTTCCCGACCAAACTGCTAATACGCAAAGCAACAAACGCCAGACTAATAAAGCTATATGCGCAGGTCCGCCCGCTACTAGGGGGAGATTCTGACAGCTCTCTCCCATGTTTGTTACCCCTTCACCGTCACATTTCACAATTAGTCAAGACGAACAATGAATACATATCACGTAACTGTTACATTTTAATAGGCTGAGGATACTAGTTAACGCGATATCCTGTCGACTACAATGAAAGTCAAAACTTTGAGCACATACTGTAAGTATTCAGTTCATTTTAGCCCCAAAAAATGTCAATCGACATTGCATCAAACATATTACGACACATACAAACTTCAATAACCGACTGTAGTCACGTGAAGCAGAGATTACATCTCTAATAAGACTACCGTTGCAATTGAACTGTAAATAAGGCAGTTATAATGCAAGAAAATTTAAAAACTAGGGCTATTTGGAAGCTGAAATGTGTTTAAGAAAAAAATACGTACCGCACTAACAAATTTACATTCACATACCCGCGCCGCTATGTCCTGGCCTCCGACTGGCAATGCTATAAAAATAAGCCGCCTCATTTTATTCTGTATAGTAAACAATGACACGTATGAATCCTAGTAGGCCTATGCACATTTGAAAGCAAACTCGGGCTACCCAGTCACAAGTCTGTGACAATACCTACTTCTCTTTAGGAGTTTGACATAATATTCTAAAAACAGTACATGCCTAGACACAAAGAAACATCCAGGGCCAGCTGATTGGACAAGTTATTCTCGGCGGAAGTAGCAGGTGTGAGAACGAGCGAGGAAGGAGTTTACTACAATAGCGGAACACGTGACGTGACTGCCTCGTCCAACCGCTAGGAGCGATGGCGGCGCTAATCAATAAAGCACCGCAACATACACGCAGGCAGTCTATAGCCCGTTCACGGTAAAGCTCTACACACAAACGACAGTTGAAAAGCGATCGGAAATTTTTTTCTTTAAACGGAAATATTGTGAAATAAATCTTTATATATTTACCGTAGAAGCATATCACGTATATAAATAATAAACCCTATTTTTTAAAGTTATATTATTTTTCAGAACGAAAGCAATGCCATCTATTGACGCAACTTAAAGTTCATTTACGAATATTTCTACGCTACTTACCACGTGAGTACGTTTAAGAAAAATCTTAGTTTTTCACGAAATCCCAAAACTGGAGAGCTAAACTTTACTCAAACATTTTTCGTTCTTGCATACATAATCAGCTGGTTATTCGCGAACGGCCATCTTGACTGACTTTACGTTTCAGTTTTTCAGAAACGTAAATTCAAAGCTGCTTGACTTTAGCTTTGGCGACGCCATTGTGTACGACACCATAAAAATCCACGTATTGAAAGCTATTATAAAGTCAAATGCTAAAGTTTTCAATTGTGTGTAGGGCTTAAAGGTGGGTTGACAATTGAATGGTGTTATGCAGACGGCACCCAAGCCACAAACTTGGTACAGACAAAAAGCAAGCTAAGGAAACAAAGCCAGACGTAGGGTATTTGAAAACGAGACTTGGTTAACAAGATAACAAAACATTGTTTTAGTAACAGTGGTTTACGTTCCACTTTATCAAAATATGTATGATCTTCCTGAATAATGCCATTCAATTGATAACTAACAGTAAGTATAGAATATAGGTCGTCCGCACAAGAACTAACCTCTTGTATTCTTACCTACCGATTCTCAACACAAAAAAAAATGGTTGTGTGCATAGAGATGCTGACAGGATTGTACAGGTTGGTTTACGATGCAAACATGTACGCAATTATCGTAACCGTAAGGCCTGATTCACAACGTGCAGTCCGCAGTTCAGCAATCAGAGATGGTGAACTTTATCTCTGACTGCTGGACTGCCGAAAAATTCCAACCAATCAGGCGTTACTCTCGTAATCACGTGATGTAAACAAGTATTGTTTTAAGAGATTTTATATGGTTCTAAAAGCAAATTAAGCATTTTTTCAAATTTAAAAACAATATGTTCAAAACATGGCCAATTATTGAATAGCAGTTTTTAAAAATAATGCAAAAAACTATGACTGCTGGACTGCACATTGTGAATTGTATTCGACTGTCGACTGCTGACTGCGCATTGCGAATCAGGCCTAATAATATGAACGAGTTTAAGAACGGAGACCTGCTGTTTACGGTGGCCCTGAGCGTTGCGTATAAGTAGTTTATGTTGGAAAATGGCCGCTTGTGTCAGCTGTTCGTTAAGGTGTTTTAAGTGGGCAGCCGTATGTGTGTGTGTTTCTTCTTGATCTCGTATATTTCACGTCATAATTACTGGATATTGTAAATTCCCTACGTTTTCCGTATTTGCTGTTATTTTAATTTTTCTCCTGTGGCCATAGTAAAATATGTGGCTTGTTTTCTTATTCTAAACTTTTTTTTGCCAAACTGAATTGGAAAAGTTTTTTTAGCAAATTATTTTCTAAGGCATTCCTCATAATTATGTGTTTTATGGCAACTAAAACAAATATATAGCATTTGCGTATTATCGTACCCTCATAACGTTGTTGTACCTCATAACCTTATCTGTAAATCAAACAACTAAATCCTGTATTGCTTACAAAATGCGCAAACGAATTTCTAAACTGCATGCTAGCTGCTATGTTATTCCTTTATTTATATTTAAATCTTTGCAAATTTGCAACAAACATGATGTAGTTCACCTGTATCAGTATAGGGTTAATTTGCATCGTACCTTTACACACTGTTTTAGTAGTAATTAACTTATGGTAAACATAATAATGTAGGTAGGCAAATAATCACGTTACAATATGAAGACATAGTTCGTTATTTCTTCACAGAACAGGACAAATAATCACAACAGCACTTTGCTGGTGTAAAATAGGCCTAACCTAACTGCATGGTTATGTTACACTACTCTCATATCAAAAAAAATTGTCATGGCCTACCTTATTCGAAAAGATTTCATTTTCCAAGAAAATTACTTTGCACCATATTGTTTGCCTAAGGTGGTTAAAAAGATTCGGCGAAAATTTTGCTAAAGAAGGTAACCATATAATATGCTAATAAAATACATTCAAATACACGCACACACTTATTTTAACTTTGTGAAAGATGTGAGCGTCGAAGAGCTAGTAACAACCGTATCTCAATTTGAACCTAACTTATATGCATTTTTCAAAACACGTATTGAAATGTAAATACAATATTCTTCGCTAGAGATATATAGGTTGCTAAGCAACGAAGAAGTGACGTTGGGCGGAAGTATTTGCGTTTTTTCTTTGTATACTGCGTTCCTGTTGGCTGAAACATTTACGCTTTACGGCAAAAATATAACCATTTCATACACGTCTTTACGTCGGCGACGTAACACTACAAAACACGTACGCGTCATCATAAACTGTCTTAAGATAACCCCAACTTTCATTTCCATACGCTTACGCTTGCTACGTACATATTTGCATCGTAAACCGACATTAAGAGTGCGATAAACGCTGAAAACATCAATTGATTTCTACGCTTTTTTTCGAAGCCAATGCGAATGACAATCCTAGATAATGGTATTTGCCAACTTTATGAGTAAATATTTATCCAGAATTACTAATTCGTTACGCGTGATATCTTGCGCCGCAGTTAAATGCACGAGGTTCCGGCGTCAGAGATTGTGCCTCAGAAGTTCATAACACTGGGAACAATTTTGTTTAAAACGTTGGCTAAAACTATTGTCTAGGATTGCTATTGTTCAATTTTCGTAAATTGGCTTCAAGAAACCTACAGTTGTACGTTAACGCTCTTAGCGTTGAATTATGTACCACGCCCTCTTCTAAACATTACAGTAAGGATCCAATTATAAATAAATTTCGCGCATGACGTCCGTCTTTCACAGTTCTGTGCTTAGGTTTTTTAATTTTGAACCTACTTTATGTGAGCACCTGTCTCACGAAATTCAAAAATGAATAATGTGTGCATTGTAAGATGTTACAAATTAAGGGCGCCGTCTATCCCCGCATCAGAGGCTCAAAAGCGACGGAGCAGTAAGGTCGACCTTGAAGCGCGCATCAAATGCCGCGTCGCCTCAACGAGCCAAGCGCTGAACTAGCGTGCAAGCTTCCCGCCGAACTGTTTTTACTATGGGACATTAAGCGGTGACCATATAATTTTATTGGTGGAAAGTCTGCTACTAAGTTCAGTGCAGGTCGCAATCTGAGTTCCACATACATCCGGTTAGTACATCTTGAAGTACGGCAGCCTGAAAAGGTAGTTTTTAGCCATGTTGGAGGGCTTAGAAACAGTGTTTTTAATCATGGCGTCATAACAATGAAGTTCCGACCTTATCTGAAGTTTGTTTTCTTTTCGTACGTTGGCACAATGGGCACACGTGGAATATTTTAGTAGAAAAAACTGTTTACGAACACGCTGCAACGCAATTCACTAACAACTTTGTTTGAACTGAAAAAAAAAAATGTTCTTACATTTTTGCAGTAATTCTTTTTTACAAAATGTTCACGGTATAGTCTATTCGCGGTAAAGTGAATATTTTTGAAGATCGCCTTGTGACCTAATTTTTAGTACAATACAGTATCTATATTTTATGTTCGTATTAAAAGTGACAATACAATACTGGCTGAACAGAAAACAGTTACCAGACATTCCAAGAGCCAATCGCATACCTCATGTAGGGAGAAACTAAACTATTCTGTGATCTCTTAGCGATACTAGTGATATAAATACTACATTGATTTAAACAGGCCTACTAACAGAAATTTAGGACAATTTAAATTAAAACAATGCACCAACAAAATTAATTAAAACATTTTTGTTTAATGTTTTTTGCAAGAGTGCGTGTGCTTATAAATCTTTAGTACTTATGTCTGAATATCTCCTCAAGAAATTAAGTTTCCATCGCCAATGCAAAAAAAAAAATACTGAGCTTATATTTTTTGGAACGCCGAACACACCTTACCACCTATACATACTTCCTAAGTTACACAGTATTTAAACTCGTAGCCGTAAAACTGCTTCCGTAGTTCTGTGCGCCAAGTTTTGCCAGGTCGTGGAATTGGTCCCATTTCGTGGAACTTTTTAAAAATAAAATATGGGACAAACATTTTTTTATTGTAAATAATATTACTGGACATTTATTCACAACCTTATTTGGTAAGCTATGAGCTTCTTAGCACCTGCTACGCGTTTTAGCATTATTGCGTATTCGCGGTATGTTTTAGTTTGTGTGTGTAATTTTGTAAGTTATTTAGATATCTATTAAACTGTTGCTTGCCATACGGGTTCGTTCCAAAGGCTAGGAGCACAATGCGCTGGAAACTTACAAATAAATAACCCATGAAATATATTGTGCTGAAATGGGACTTACTTATGGAGCATGGGATTTTTACTCTACACTGACAACACTGTGCAAGTCCCAGAGTAAGTAACAAAATTCGTACGATCGGAAGTCAAGCAGTTTTCGGTAATTTGCCACGACTACTATTTCTTCTATCACTTTCTATCACTTCTACCACTTTTACGAGGTTCCACTTTTTTAAGTGTGTCGGTAACCAGACTAAATTATTCTTAATTTCGTACCAATTAAAATTTTTGCAAAATTAATTTTACAGTATTTCAACAGGGACTTAGCTAATTACCTTCCATTTCATTACGCACATAGTATTCTAAATATTATACCACAATTTTGAAATTACACCCATTTTAAATTTTAGATAATTATTTTCCCTCGTGTAATAAACACCAAACTCTCAGGACAAATGTAATCCAATAATACGCACGAAATCTTAAAATCTTCAAGACTAGTGTGTACAAGGTTTCAAGAACGCAGAAGGTTGGCTTGGAGGAAGGGGTATAATTCCACTGGCGCCAAAACTCACTAAATTTTCATTTTACAGCTGTGAAATACGCCTACATTATTTTACAGCTGTGAAATACGCCTACATTGTTTTACAGCTGTGAAATACGCCTATATTGTTTTACAGCTGTGAAATACGCCTATATTAACAGTGAATGTGTTCATATTGCTGTATTGCTGGAATGATCCATAACACTCCATGTTTATGCAGAATTAGCATTAAATATGTTCACAATTGAAAATGTTGTGGACAATTTTTCTTAGCATTTTTATTCAGACATTGGGGCTCCAAAACAATTCCTTGCCAACCCCCCAGAAATCTTGCTGCAGGCATGTTAGGCTTTACGCTGCAGACTTGTTGCTAGTTACTGTTGTACATATTCAGCGACCTGTCAGTTGTCAGCACTGAGCCGAGACCTCGCCACACCCGGCCAATTAACACACACCGCTAAATAGCACTGCGCGCCTGAACGTACCAGTCTACCTTGTTCTGCTCGCATACGACTCTGCATTAGTCGCCATATTTCCACCACGTTTTGAAATTCTGAGAAGAAAAATGTGAAATTTACTGTTTTAGCGTGTATTTTTGTTTAACCTTCGTTACAATGCAAGCATCGCTGTTGAAATCTTGCAACTAGTGCAGAGCTTTAAGGGGGAATGATTTTTGCAATTTTATTGTATTTTCAGTTTATGAGCCACAACATTTATTTAAATTGTATTATCAAAATTCTCTCTTCGACATTAAGGATGCGGTTCACCTAAGTTTTCAACGTCTTTTTTTATTTTTATATTTTGTACCAGATATTATTTTTCTTATTTTAGACAAATGAAAATTAAATTTTTTTAAGATACAAAAATTTATTTATTTTTGTTTTATATATGTCAAATCAGACTACAACATTGTTATACACTGTGAATTTTTTCGGTTTGGTATGTCAGTTCGTTTTAGTGGCGTACATAAAACCGTAAAGTGCAAATTTTGACGTTTACGACTCGTTACGCGAAAATTGTGAGAGATACAACAATTTTCTAAGAGGAATATTTAAGTCACCCTATCTAAAATAAGAAAAAAAAAATATCTGGTACAAATATAAAAAGACGTTGAAAACTGGGGTAAACCGCGCCCTTATAAGAATGGAATCCCAATTTGTCATTGCACGATAATTTTAGGGTAACTCAACAGTACTCTTCTTGAGAACTCCGGCTGGCGTATATATAATGTTGCCTACCTTTTTCGAAAAGATTTCATTTTCCAAGAAAATTACTTTCCATCATATTGTTTGCCTAAGGTGTTTAAAAAGATTCGGCGAAAATATTGCTGAAGACAGAAGGTAACCATTTAATATGTTAATAAAATAATTTTACACCACATACATTCAAATACACGCACACACTTATTTTAATTTTGTGAAAGATGTGAAGGCGTCTAGGAGCAAGTAACAACCGTATCTCAACATGAAACTAACTTTTACACATTTTTCAAAAACACGTATCGATACATAGGTTGCCAAGCAACGATGGCAGAAGTGACGTTGGGCGGAAGTATTAGCAGCACCTGCTAAACGTTTTTAGCATTATTGTGTATTCGTGGTATGTTTCAGTGTGTTTGTATGTGTATTTTTAAGTTATTTAGATATCTGTTTTTTATACTATTTCTTGCCATACGGGTTGGTTCCAAAGGCTAGGAGGCGCTGGAAACTTACAAATAAATAAACCAATGAAATATATTGTGCTGAAATGGGACTTACTTATGGAGCATGGGGTTTTTACTCTACACTGACAACACTGTGCGTAAGACCCAGAGAAAAGTAACAAAATTCGTACGATCTAAGTCACAAGCAGTTTTCGGTAATTTGCCAAGACTACTATTTCTTCTATCAATTATTCACATTCGTAAGAAATGAATGCATTTTTTACGAGGTTTCACTTTTTTTTTCTTTTTTAAGTGTGTCGGTAACCAGGCTAAATTATTATTCATTTCCTACCAATTAAAATGTTTGCAAAATTTATTTTACAGTATTTCAACAGGGACTTCGCTAATTACCTTCCATTTCATTACGCACATTGTATTCTAAATATTATACCATAATTTTGAAATTACACCAATTTAAAATTTTAGACTATTTCCCTCATGTAATAATCATTACACTTACGACAAAATTAATCCAATAACACGCACGAAATCTTAAAATGTTCAAGACTAGTGTGTACAAGGTTTCAAGACCGCAGAAGGTTCGATTGGACGGGCCCCAAAACTCTTTAAATTTTCATTTTACAGCTGTGAAATACGCTTACATTGATTTACAGCTGTGAAATACACCTATATTAACAGTGAATCTATGTTCATATTGATGTATCGCTGGAATGATCCATAACACTTCATGTATATGCAAAATTAGGATTAAATATGTTCACAATTGAAAAAATAGTGAACAAATAATTTTTCTTAACATTTTGATTCAGACATTGGCGGTCCAAAACAATTTACGTTGCAGACGTGTTGCTAGTTACTGTAGTACATATTCAGTGACCTGTCAGTTGTCAGCACTGAGCCGAGACCTCGCCACACCCGGCCAATTAACACACACCGCTAAATACCACTGCGCGCCTGAACGTACCAGTCAACCTTGCTCTGCTCACATACGACTCTGCATTAGTCGTCATATTTCCACCACGTTTTGAAATTCTGAGAAGAAAAATGCGAAATGTACTGTTTTACCGTGTATTTTTGTTAAACCTTCACTACAATGCAAGCATCGCAGTTGAAATCTTGCAATAGTAAATTTCACATTTTGTCTTCTCGGAATTTCATACAAGAGAAAAATAATTCAATATTATGGTAACTAGTGCAGAGCTTTAAGGGGGGGGGTGTTAGGCATTTTATTGTATTTTCAGTTTATGAGCCACAACATTTATTTAAATTGTATTATCAAACTTCTCTCGAACTGCTCGACATTAAGAATGGAATTTCATTAATTTGTCATTGCAAGATAATTTTAGGGTAACAGCACTCGTCTTGAGAACTCCCGACTTGTGTATAGACAATGTTGCAGCGTGTCACTCGTATTCTTTATTACGCGAAACCGCTTAACTTATTCGTATTACGTTTATCTACCAAAATAACACTTGCTTCACCATTTTAAAAATTCAGCACACTTGTTTCATGTGCAGATTACTAGTATTTTAGTGCTGAGAGTTTTTGTAGTGGACTCAATTTATCGAAAAATATAATAGTGCAAGGTCTTCGAAAGCTCAATATTTCTGTCCTGCGAATGAAGTAGTTCTTTCCAGATACGGCCGTTCGAAAAAAAATTCTCATTTTGAGAGGGCACAAAACCACGTTTCTAATATATTTGAAGGATTTACATTCCTACAATGGGTTAGTATTATTAATTTAACACTTTGTGGTCATACGACATTTCGAAAGAAACGCTTCCGTGTTTCAGAAAAATACCACAATAAAAATAAATTGTCGGTACACAATTTTAGGAAAGAATCAATTTGTATCCAAAAAGACGACAAACATTAATTCCGCAACAGAAGTCTTTAAAGGATTTGTGTTGGTGTAATTTTATGCTTTTCGTATGTCACGTTAACAGGCGTGCTTTATTTAAAAAAATAAAATTTACGTATGGATCCTTCACGAAGATAAAACACATTGAGAACGAGTTAAGCAGTTTGCCTTAAAAAATAAGCGACACGCTACAACAGCCAATTACGATTCCACTATACATATTATGTACAATTTGTTTTAGAGTATAAATCAAAAATGTTTGTTTTAAGAACCAATTTAATGCATGTAATCTTTAATATTTCTGCCTTAAATTTGCTTTAGTTGGTAAATGTGATTTGTAAACAGATATAAAAATATTAGTATCAGTTTTTTCTTTCACTGTTTACAAATTGTATTTAATGAATTAATGTCCAACAAGCATCGCAAGTTAAGGGGCTTCTGTACCGCTTGTCAGAACTTGGAAAACAACTACCTCTTCTCAATCATCTTAAAAACGAACTATTCAAGATACAGCAAAATTCTTTTTTACGTTAAGGGAAAAAAGATGGTTTGTTGTACGTAATGATTTGAATTTCACATGTCGCCATGTCAAATACCTTTAAAAAAATGTTCAAAAGACTATTTGGCGTCTCATTTCTTGTTTCCTTAACAGGAACCTTGAATTCTTACATCACCAGGACTAAAGAGCAAAATTTTCTAAATGAATTGGTGTCATAAAAGTCTGTGCTTACAGAATTGAATTTCCGTGTAATTGTTTGTGAAAATGGTGTATTTTTGCGCGACCAGTGTCTGCTTCGTGCTGCCTGCAAGGAGCGACGGTTAAAACACGTCGAGCGCGCGGATAAGGCCGTGCGAGGAGGGGATGGCATGTGCGTGAAGCCGCAGGAG
>PNEQ01052885.1:0-36620 GCA_003012365.1 Medauroidea extradentata | reverse complement strand
TGGGAGAGCTTGGCCCAGGGAAAATTTCTGCAACTAGTTTCGCTTCAATCGCTAATGTACCAGATAAATACGAAACCATAGTAAATTGAAATTTAAATAAACTTGGAAATGATAAAAGTATTTTAACTTAATTTTAAAGAGAAAAGAAACCGATTTCGCGTTTTAAATTATCAACTTAATGTAACTTAAAATTCAGGAAAGCTCTGTGATTGGTCAGTTAGGTGCCCTACCGATACCAGCGCTCAAGCGGCAGAAACTTTCCCTGTGACAAACTTATAACATTGATCCTTCTAACCTGCAGTAGGATTATCCTTAGTTCAACTCAAAGGCCGTGTCCGAAACTACTATTTAGGTTACTAAATCAACTACGCGACCAGGTTAGTGCAGTAACTATTTGGGGATTTAGGGTGTAAAATTTACTGAGGTGAAGTAGTATGCAAAATTCCCAAATACTTCCAAAAATTCGTCGGCTGCTGTTTACTTACGTGTTGTTTAGGCTGAAAAACATATACCTACGTATCCATTAAAACAGTAATAACGTAAATAAAAAGCCCATTGTGTTATTTCGTATGTAGCAAATAATTTTATAATTTAGAAAGAGTTTTGTTTAGGTGGTCTACACTTAGCTACAACTTTTACGACTTCTACACCCAAACTGCAACATCAAGTTTTTCTTGCCGGAAGTGACGTTTTGGTTATTACAACCAAAGTGTTCAGGCGGCGGGTGTAACTAAGGTTAATTCTACTACAGGTTAGAAAGATCAATGTTATAAGATTGGTACAGGGAAAATTTCTGCCACTTGAGCGCTGGTATCGCTAGTGCACCAAACTGACCAATCACAGAGCTTTCCTGAATTTTAAGTTTCATTAAATTCATAATTTAAAAGGTGAAATTGGTTTATTTTCACTTGAAAATTAAATTAAATGACAAATATAATTTCCAAATTCATTTAAATTTAATTTTAATACGGTTTCGTATTTATCTGGTCTCTTAGCGATCGAAGCGAAACTAGTGGCAGAAATTTTCCCTGTGCCAAGCTCTCCCATAAGAAAACGTATTTTCTTTCTAACCTGTAGTAGAATTAACCTTAGTGTAACTACAACTTAAACACCCGGTAGCTACACTTTCTACACCACCTCTGCGAGGTAGTGTAGTTTGGGTGTAGAAGTTGTAAAGCAGAATTCGGCGCTATTTTCGAAACGTGTTACTAGTAGCTGTGTTGTTTCGAGAAGTTGGCTTTCCAGTTTTGAATCAGACATCCGCTATATAATAAAAACTGTATTCAGTTTCATCTGGCAGTTGTAAAAAATAAATTTGCTATTTGTATTGCTATTTTTGCTAACGTTTTGTGGGTTATGTTACTACTTGTTATGAATATAATTATATCAACTCGTAAAACTAATACAATTAATTTTAAAATGGAGATTCCGTTTCCCGTAGAACTACCTGTTAGGTGACGTATGAAATGAGCTGCGTAAAGGTTATAGGACGAAAATTTTATTTTATTTAAATTCGTAATTCATGCAAAAGACTGTACATATTTGCTACAATAGGTGCTGTAACAGGACGTTCATCATCCGATTCGTCACCTGCTTCTACCTTTTCCTGCATTAAAATATCTCGCAATATTTACGTTTACTGCCATGTCACTAACACAGAAAATAAACAAAACAATTCACACTCAACTACACCTAGGCGTCCAGGCGGACTTTCTGCTCCTTTTGTCCTCCTTCTAAACCCACTTCTCCCAACTCACCTCTGGATGTAGAAGTTGTAAAAGGTGCAACCCGCCTGAACAAAGCTAAGTATATAGCTTCCAACTTTGCCGCACGCAGCACTGTTTCATAACGTTCGAATCTATCCACTCTAAATTCCCAAACACTATATATTTAAAAGCTTCGTTTAGGACTTGGCTAGACACGTAATGGAATTCTTCGTCTGTTGACTAGACTGTCTGCACTACACCTTCACGTAGCAGCAGTTCGTGAGAGGAATCGGTTATCGGCACAACAATCTACGCACGTATCGGGTAACACTGCTTGCTCTTGGACTCGCAGTGGAAGAAGTGTCTAACAAACATACAAGAAAATCTACAAATGTTAACCTAGTTGGCTGGATTGCCCTTACCGTGCCCGAAAGCCTTAATATTTACTTATAAAGTTTACTGTACCACTATCTATGATTGTCATTGAGTATTCATCCATATTGGCTTCGAAAAAATGAGTGTAAATCAATTAATGTTTTCAGCGTTTATTTATCTAATACCACGTACTCTATTTTTTTTCGTGACAGTGACCTTGTTGCATCTTTTTTTTTATTAATTAAGCATTCATAAATTAGAAACTTTAATAATAAAACTTCAGTTTTAAGTGCTTTAAGTAAGCATTATTTAAATAACAATAAGAAAAAATATATTTTAAACACTTAAAATTCTTAGGCCAGAAGCATCTTCAGCACGCCCAAATTCCTTCCTCCCACGCAGCCAATCAGGACATGCCATTCAAGGTCGGACCAATACGCGCCTATATGGTGAAACCTGGACCACACGCCACATGAAAGCAGGCTGTTCCATTTTGTTTACCGCTGTTCCATTTATTGTACCCGTTAACTCATTCGTGCGTGGCGCACCGACTTTTCGTGTCTCAGTCCCGTCACTAAATTAAGGTGCGACCTATATGGAAGGAATCTTAAATACCAAATTCGAGACCTTAAAATATGAGTGCGAACAATCTGCGATGGCGACCTGTATGAGAGTAAATATGGTATTTCACAGATTACATATACTACATTGCATAGCAAAAAGCATCAAATGCTGTTGTAATAGCTTATACATGCCACATTGTCACAACTGACAAAGTGTAAATCTGCTCCACTGCTATGATTTTAATGAGTTCACTCATAATGGTATACTTTACGATGAAGCCACACCAGATATTAATGTAGTTAACTGAAAACTACTCCTTTCTGTTACCCATCTCTAATTTTACCATGTTCACTACAATCTTAACTTCACATATGTTCATCCACCTACAAGAATAGCAAGGGTTCAAGCAATTCATGGCACAGGTAATGTGAACCTTCTCATGCAAACGAAAGATACTGTACGAAAGGTTACGGTGGACTGCCCTGGGAAATGATCTCACCACTTCTGGTAGGATGTGTATACAGTAACAAGACAAATTTTGCTAGAAGGAGGGTATGCATGCAAGGTAGAATAATTCCTAAAATAAAAACACTATCAACATAAAACAAGAGTTAATCAGTTTTATTTTCCAAACAAGTCAATAAACAAATTTTTGTACATAACTATTATCTTTCAAACACTTGCCCAGCAAAACAGTACAAAAAAATCACACCTCAATTCTATATAAAAAAAAACTGATACAGGCATTTAACAGTTGCCAAAAAAATGAGTATTTAATCAAGAAAACTAATTTTATTACAGACTTAGAAACAGTAAGTAAACTACTACAAGAATTCCAAAACTTCATAGTATTAAATCTGGGAAAATGATTACACATTTGTCTAAATAAATTCAAATGAACAAATAAAATGAAATACATAATATATATTATGAAACAGCTATATAAAACAATCTTTTTCTACCTTAAATAAAAAAAAAAAATAGGCTTCCTTATTAAAGAGTTCCAATCTTCTAAACAACAAATGATTATAGGTACAGTACATAGAGTTATGGATAAAGGATATTAGCCTTGTATCAATTCTTAAGTTGCCAATGGACAGCATAACTGCAATCAGTAGTAAATCAATGTTAATTTACAGACCAAAAGAATGTAATTCTTACAAAAATTCCATCAGGCACTATAGTAAAACAATTTCTTGTTAAACTTTGACAAAAAATTTTCATTTCACAATTGTAAAATAACATTTCTAGCAGGCACTTGTGAAGCATACTATACTATTATATAATGAGCTTTAAACAAGTTTAGCAGCACAACTCCTAGAGAAGCTGCATATTGACAACAGTTGTAACAATCTCTGTATAGTCACAGCAGTTGATAGCCACATAAGTATCTAAGGCACACAGCAGATGCAAGACACTAGTATTCTTCGAGACTGAATCAAAGCTACTATGTACGTACAGTAGAACCCTGATTTAACGAAATGCCACGGGGCCTCAAAATGCTCTCTAAATCAATGTTTTGTTAAATCCGCCTTTATAATTTTTAACCCCTCCAAAGAACAAAACATTACATTCTCTGGCATGTTTGTTTGGAATTTAAAGTAATTTTAAAAAAATGCCTATTGGTAAACAATAGCATAAGCTGTTACCTCCAATTGGTAGGCCACAGCTGTGAAAGAAAAAAAAATTGGGTGAAGAAACTTTTAAAACTTCCACAAAAATGCATGTGGTGCGTGCGCCTAGCGAGTTAGTCAGCGCACGCCATCAGCATGTGAGAATAAATAAGATGACCAACACAGCCAAGCCTTTGTCTTTCGTCCCTCTCCCGCTCAACCAACAAAATTTCAAAAATCCCCACGAAAAATGTTTTAAAAATCTTACAACGAAAACTAATTCAAAAGTTTGCCAGATCACAACTGTAAAAATAAAATAAATGCATGCAACTGTGGCAATTGTAGCTTATAGGTAGAGACATGCAAAATTCGCGTTATTTTCTGACAGCTGACTAGACTCCAAGTGACTATAGGCTCGTTCGACGTCTCCCGCTGGCAGATATTGTTGTGACTTGCCACGATGAATGCTCACACGGTAGAGAGGCCAGTCTCTGTAAAGACGTAAATCACGTACATGACAACACATAAAAGTTCGTGGCCTACTGAATCACAAATTATGCTCTGTTATGTATAGGAAAGTGAAGTTTAGTCTGCTACCAAATGATAACGCGAATTTTGCATGTCTCTACTTATAGGCCATAGCGTCACGTTTGTTCAACATACTGATTAACGACTCGCAAATAATACTTTGTATGCAAGCATTTTTTCAGCATCGGCAAGACACATTTACGTTTACAGCAATAAATGTAATGTAAAAAAGTCTGCATGGTAATATAATTACTTATTTTTGATAGATACTCTGGTTTCATCACAGGATGCAAGAGAAAATAAACTTTGGTCACCACTGCACTTTACAGGTAATCGAATTAATAGACAGAGCATGCTGCTCTATGACACCATCTGAGGAGACGAGAAGCACTATCTGTGTAGTATTAGTTCTCGTGCTATCCACTGCTGTACTGTATACATTGGGTACCTACGTAGATGCTAGTTCATCAACAAGTTGTCAAATCGTGATGCTTCCTGGTAAAGAGGAAGGATCTGGGTGTGCACTTGTTACGCAACACAGTTTCGCTCACTTGGTCGTGCACGATCAACTCAAAGTCACTCCCGCAGCCAGAGTTTTCAACAAATTTTATTATTTTAATAATTTTTTTCTTGACAGATTGTTTAAGACTACCTATGTAGAAAGAAATACTGTAAGTAGTAAAATTCTTTTGTTATTTCAGAGTTCGTTAAATTGAGGCTCTACTGTAGTTGTGTTTCCAATTTATGTAAAGTGTTTTTTACCTTGGCAATTACGTAAAAAGCCTAACTACGATTTGTCAGAAAAAACTTATAACGATTCATAAAACACACATCCCAACTTCAAATCTTGTATCTAAACCCACTGAAAGGTAAAGGAATGATAATCAAACATTCCACTCTTAAATTTGATCTGAAGGCTACCTGTAACTTAGGTATGAGTTACGATTACATGAATTGTATCATAAAAAAATGTTTTGTAACTGCACACTGAGGAGCGTTTGAATTGTATAAACTTGTAAATTATCAGCCAAGTGCAGAAAAAAAAAATACAACATTTACAACAAGAAACCTAATACTACTGAAAGAACAGTAGTATGCAAATCACAGAATGAAATACCGTATTTACTCATTACTGTACCACCTGCAACTTGTCAAACCCGCACCCCACATTTTCAACATACTGTTGGAAATTTTTTTTTTACTATAGAGTTCCAATGTAATTGTCTTTTGTTCAAACTGTAACTACATAACATTAAATAATAACTTAATTAAATATGTGTACGATATCTTAAGAATTAAATGACACACCCAAAGGTGTAAATAGATAGTGCTAAGCAACGTTTGATGTGTTGGAAGCAATACAACAGCGATGGTGAAGGCTGCATGGTACGTGAATGCTCCACAGCCGCAGCATACTTATAGAGCATGCTGTTCTGTGGCACTTTCTGGTGGAGCAATATAGCACTATATCAGTCACGGTTCTTCACGCTGCCACACGTCATGCTGTGAGTGCCTAGATACAGTGAAACCTCTATCCATCGTTTTTCAAGGGACCAATAAGAAAAAACTACGCATGCGAGAAAACTAAACATCCGGGAAACAACTACCCCCACCTCCCACTTAAAAAAAAACTAAAAACATAACCTCAAAAATTATTTTTAATATGTCCATTACATGAAAATTTGTACTTCAAATATGGGTGTATCGAATATGGTCGTAGCTCAATTGTAATACCGACGATCTAGTTTACCGTCAAAGGTGGCATTCCTAGACATTTCTCTACCTCCTTTATTATTTCATGGCATTCTTCAAGTGAGCGAACAGATTTTGAAGGCCGCAACATTGTTACAGCAACAATTTATAAATATGTTTCACAGACCTTAAAATAAAAATAGTGTACTCCACTTGTTAACAAAATTCACAAAACTGTTGCTATCTAAACGGAAAACGTAACAAGAACAAGATACGTATTTACAAGGCGAAACGTAACCTCTCAGACTCGTGCGCTTGCGCTCGGCTGCCTTCGGCTTTACTCGGGAGTGCACAAAATGGCAGAAGAAAATTCCCAAAATTCTTGACGTTACTGCAATTTATTCACATTTTACTGAAATGTGAAAATAAAAACACACGTTTACAATAGAACAAAATTAATTTGTACACAATGTGTGTTCGAAATCTATTGAAAATAATTTGGATATCAACTTTAAAAAAATATTTCCTCTATAAAAAAAATAGTGTTTTTCTGTTGGTGGCAACATGTCAGTTGTTCGTTTAACGAAAATACGGCAATGTTTGTGTTTATACACACAACCTACAGTACATAAAATGTTTCTTAAAATAAGATGAACAATTGCCAAACACATTTGAAACAATAACGGTGAAATTTACAGTCAAAACAAACCAAACATATTATGTTCGTCCATATTTTTGACAACAGTAAATGTTTGCCTTGTGCAGTTATGATACGTTGTTTACACCTGTTTGTTTCGAGAAGTGTATACGAGCGTGATGTGAAAACTAAGTTAACTTTTTTTTTGTTGTTGGCGAAAATGTCTGAACGGTCAATGCTGGAAATTTATGCATAGATGAACTATCCATGTGGGTTCATTTAACATTGTTTATATAGGCAATTTGTCGGAACAGTGAAAAAGATCAATGGATCCGGGAAAACGAAAGAAAAGGGAACGATACAACGAGGTTCCACTGTACTCTTCACCAGACTGAGCGAGTGAAGACAAAGTATCTAGGTGCACACGGGCTTGGCATGGCCCAGGCCCCGCACGCCACAAGCTCGGCACATCGCAGCGGGTCGCGGCAGCCACCACAAGCTGCCATAAACAAAAACCCAACTTCTTCAAGGCTTATTTATCCAAAAACATTGATTTCCGTATCGTGTATTGCCCACACCATGACTTTTCAATTTTGTTTATTGGAAATAAATGTGCGGGTGGTACACTGGTATAAACAGTTATTTAGAACCAGTTGATAAAAAACTCATCTGAAGGCACACAAGCAATTTAACTGGACGAACATAAACGTACACACCTGTATGGCTGCAAAATGCATACCAATTTACTGGATTTTCTAGTTGTTTAGAACTGCTGCAAGTATAATCACAATTCATCACAGGCAGGAACCTGGTACACTAGGAAATATTACCCAAGATTCACTGATTGCAGGCACAAATACATAGGAAAAGGTTAAAATGTGAATTATAATTACCTTATTTTAGTTTAATTCTCTTGAACTTTTAACCTACAGTGAGATATTTACCCCATTAAACTAATGTCTATGTGAGACAATCAAAACAAAGTACCTGCATAAGTGTACATTACTTCATTAGTGTTACAACTTTACAGAAATATGTACTTACAAAAGCTATCTTATCCAGAGCTTATCAACTATTGTCTAACTTTTGAACCATTTTTTACAAACAGAAACACACAAAAAAAAAATACAAACTTTTTTTAATAGTCATCAGATCCACTCTGTCATAAAAAACCGTCAACTCTGTGCATTAATCTGCATAAGATAACATCCTGGAGAGCTTCAACAACAATGAGGTAATAATTCAGGATGTATGGACACACAAACTTCACACGTAATTTATCAAGCTTGTGTACACACAAACTAACTACAATTCATTTACAAAATAGAGTGACGGAAAACACATTAACATATTCACAAATTACCTACTAAACAAAATTAAAACTAATAGTATTTATAACAGTAATAAATAAATCAAATTATACTAAAAAAAAATTTACAACAGTAACAAGGACACAAAATTACAGTATAACATTCAAATATAACGAGATTCATGTCTGAATATACGTACATATGTATTTACATAATGTAATACATCAAAGTTCATTAAACTAGACATCAAGCTAATCTTCAGTTAACAAGGTTTGACAAAATCTCAATACAAAATATGATACAACTGATGATTACCAAGTAATTAATATGGTAATACAAACATGTGCACAGCATAATTGTTAACACTTGTATGATATATTATTACACATTTAGCATCATTAACTACAATTCAAAACTCATACACTGCACAAATAACCAAATGAGACTCACTACAAAATACTGTTAATTATTTTCCTATCATACTATACATTAGAACCCTGTCCAAATGATTCTGGTTAGAACAATTTCCTCGTCGTAGCACCAATATTTTGTGGTCCTGTTACTTTCGTCACATGAGCCATGCATAAATGTGTTTCCTGTACGTAACAATAGTCTATTTATTCATTTCCTGCACATAAAATCACTGAACAGACATTACAAAAAATAATGATACACAATTTATTATTGTAACACCAGTTTTAAACAATAGCACAATCCGTTAATCTGTTTGAAAACATAAAATGCTGCGTTTGTTTATGAACTGTTCGTTTTGTTTTAAAGGCTCATTAAAGATTTTAAACTGTAGTGTAGACAGAACTGTCAATACAAAATGGCTGACACAAAGTGTAACTCTCATTAACACTTAATGTTATGAAGCAAACTAGTGAAAGAAACGTTCGCTGTCACCAAGAAATGTGATTAGGCATCATCCTAACCTAAAGATGAATATCAGCACTCACAAAATGGCAAACATGAACACCCACATTTTTGCACAAACTATATACATCTTAGGCAAGCTATTATTAATAGAACCACAATTTTATGGTGAAAAGATTTTTGCAACATTTGGTTTCAATGATTCATGTGCACATCTGCAGCTCTGCTATATTGTCTGTGATTGGATGATTTTACTTTCACTTGCCTTGGTAAATTACAGACATACGGAGTAACAATAATCTTACTCCGATTGGTACAGTCAAATGAGAAACGTGTCTGAACAAGACATGCTGCCAATAACTATGAAGCACAGCTGCAAACGTGCACATGAGATACTGAAACAAAGTGGGGCAAAAATCTTTTCACGACAAAATTGTGGCCCTAATTAATATTGTACTGGTGGCCCCCAATTTCCTTTTAGTTTACCTTGTTATTCAGGACACATGTTTAAAAACTAAAAAATATTTTCATGATGTGTATTTACAGTGTACTCTTTCATAATTTTGTGCAATAATTTTATTTAGAAATATCCAACATGGTACAAAATGGAGACCATTTTCATCAGCTGAGAAATTTCAACTTGCAGAATAAGCAAATAAACAACCTAACCAAACACATGTTGCACAAGCCAAGGAATTATTGATCCCTGTGTCAACAATAAAAATCACGACACAATACTGCAAGAATGTCTAAACAAACAAACTTGTGAGTGTGAAAAAACTGAGGTGTGCACAGCATGGGGAAGTAGAGAAGAAATTAAAATTAGTTACCTGGTTAAAAAAAATGAGTGCAGCAAATTTCCCAATGAACTGAAATATTCCGCCTGAGATGGCCGACAAAATGTCAGTAAGATACTGAAATAATAATTTCAAAGCAACAAATGGCTGGGTTGACAGTTTTAATAAGCATTTGGGCTTGTGTACAAAACAGTTAGTGGGAAGAGTTTGAGTGTGGATTAAAAAAAACTGAAGTGAATTAAACCATTTCTGTTTGATCAATGAGGATACTTTTAACATGGACAAGTGTGTTAGAGATGTGAGATTCCCACATTTTCAGTTCAATTTGATTCCAGTTCGACTCTCATCACAAGAATTGAAATTTTATTCTGATTTTAATTCCTCCAATAGATTAATATTCAAAGTACTGTACATACCTATACATTACTCTTGCTGAAACATATTGGGGGGGGAAAAAAATATTTTAAAATTCTTAAAACCTACATATCAATATTAATGAACATGTGATTATTAATGCAACATATTTTAAGAAAAAATTTAATCAATATTTTAGCATCAAACAACAAAAAACGAGTTGGTGAAAATTTATCTTGAAAGTACATAGGTACTGTGTGAACGGACGAGTCATGTTGGTCACACTGCAAGCAAAACATGATGCAAAATGGCTAGTTTTGTCAACAAATAAGATATTTACCTCTAACTGGAAGCTATTAACAACAATGTCCTAGTACAGCTATTTACAATTTATACGCATATGTGACATGGCTAACCTTCAATGTGCATCACGCAGTTCTTTTTACCCAGCACATTCAACCTTGTTTACCAATGCCAGAAATAGCAATTCTACAAAAAATTTTAGTAAAATTAATATTTGTAGTCACAGAAACGAGAATGCTGCACATTAAAAAAAAAAAAACTACTAAGTTTTTAAGGTATTGTACACAATTAGTAGGCAGAACTCGTCAGGAATGTAGGTGATCAAATTATCTAGACCACCTGATGTGTACAAATATATCAAATGTATTATATAAACAGGTCTATTGAACTTTTCCATGTGAACATACCTGTATATGGCAATATTTGTGCTGTCTTATTTGTGATTTATGTGACCTTTAATAAACTCCTGGTTCAATTACAGTAATGCAAAAAAATGGTTTCAGGTCTTGCATTAACTTTCAAAAATAAAAATTGAAGTAATTAGGTTCCAAATATTTGGATTGATTCTGAATTTTAAAAAATACTTAAAGAATAAAATCTGAATCAAAATTTTCGGGTACACTAGAATGTGTCTTATCAAGTCATTATTATCCAAATTCAACCACAGTAAAGATGCATGATGACAAGTACAATTATTTTTTTGCTACATGCACAGTTCAGATTCCAAAATGAAGGTCCAAAATCACACCCAAAGGACACATCTCTCAGAAATATTGAAACAGTGTATTGTTTAGCTAACACATCAGGCCTTCAGCCATTAGATCAGTACATATATTATAAACTTTTTCAAACAAGATTTCAGAAAGAGTATACATAGAAAAGTACTCATGTAAATATTTCTACGACGACCATCAAAAAACTTCACATGTTTAATGTTGTGTATTTGTTTGTTGCATCATACGTTTGTCTGCGGGAGAAGACAGTAGCTAACTGTTTTAGAAAGGCAGGGTTTGTGAAAGGCTTCAGTATACTGAGTGTTATGATTTGTTAAGATGAAACTTTAACTGTAAAAGGGTGGAACACACTTTCAGCAACACTGGATTTCCTGTGTTAATTAGATGATTACATATGACATGGTACAAGAATCTGTCATCTGTGATGAAGTACAGACTATTGAAGCCATTAAAGCTTCAGCTGTCCCACAAAAAGGAAGTGGTAAACGAGCAAAAATGAAAACAATGTGGCACCAACACATCTTCAGCTTGTACGCAATTACAAAACAGACGGACTTTACTTGAACTCAGTCTAATGTGCCTGACCACATAATGAGTTCACTGCTGAAAATTCGAGATTAACTGGATATGTTAGTACAACAGAAGCAGAAACAAACTTTTACTGAAGTAAAGCCTCTTTTTACACTACTCAAGGGGCCTACTAAAAATACTGTAAAATGAAAGGAAAAGTAAAGAGGGAAAGTTATGCTGTGTGAGGTTTGAATGGAATCTGAGTAAAGGAGTGTAAAATAACAAAAATGTGACCTCTGGAAATATAAAAAAAGGGGGAGGGGGAGATCCTACATGCTTTAAAAGAAAGTGTAAGTAATTTAGTACTGCTATGATTTGCACATACCGTATTGGACCGAATATGTGTAAGACTGCCTCAAAAATAAGACGACCCTTCCTTTTAAAAATAGCAGAATAAAAAAAATAAAATGGACACAAATATAAGACTACCCTTACCTCCTTTTGCAGTAAAATCTGTTCATCTTCAGTACTTTTGTATGATTTTATTAAATGTTGACAAAAACCAAAACCATAAGTATATACTAAATAGAAAAATAAAGATCGTCCTCGCTTCCATCTAATGCATTCAAAATGCAACATTTCATGAACCCCATTATTCTGAAATCTTTAGAAATCCGTTTTTCAAGTTCATCATGTCTTTCACAGGGCCTCTAAATACTCGACGCGTTCTGTTGCAGTGTTTTGTAACTTTGGAAGGTCTCACTCAGACGTACAGCACTCAATTATAAATAACTAACCACACAAGTGCTGCATGCCGGTATCATACGGGCACATCAACATCGACACGCCCGTCAGGGTCAATTATCCCTATCTCCCCCCACTGCACAAACTCTGGAAATGCCACTGTTCGTAGGACGGGGCAACGGAACCACTAATAATTAGTATAGATCAACATGCTCAAATTCAAGTACATTTATTAACAATACTTACAGGCTGGCAAGTACAAATTATGATGCTATGATGCACAACGGAATTCTGTACGTAAACGTTCATTTGACATTCATTAATAAATCCAATACAGTGGCTGAGTCGAACGGCAAAGGTTCAAAAGGGAAACGATCCCCACACGGCCGAAATGGCACCGAGCAAGCAGGATTAACGAAATACTGAATGCAAGAAAAAAACCGAGGAATAAATTAAAACAAATGAAACTAAAACTTACCAAGAACAAACAGATGAAAAATTGGTGCCATGTCGGCCACAAGAAGACCGGAGCAACACGTCAGACGGAGCACGAGTGACGACTGACTCGAGCTAGCACATTCGACCCGGCAGACGGCCGGGATGAGGGGAGGAAGGGAGGGGAGGCACGGAAATGGCCGACACGGAGGCCGAAAATAGATGAAGTTCGAATCTCCAAGCAGGGGCGGGGGGGGGGGGGGAGAAACGCCTCAGGTTCACGGGAGCACTCACTCACGGCGCGCGATTCAAACAGAGATTCAACTTTAAGCACTGCTAGTCTTCTTCTAGGAACTCCTAGTCTTTATCCTTAGCGTGATATTTCACCTCCTGACAAATACTCGTAGAGCTGGACGGCATGTCCAGTTCAGGTCTTTCGCCAACGGCGAATCTTTGCTTCAATCACATTGTACCGACTCTTGGCAGCACAATTACTTGTTGTTATAGCGTATTTTGCTATCGTAACTTTAAAACTTGCATCGTAACTGCGTATCACTCTTTAATTTGTTTGTTGTGTCAGTTTACAACACTTTTTAACTTTATCACAGTCCATTTTAACGCAGTTATTTAAAACAATTTATAAGACCATACATGTATGTTTACCAAAATACTAAACAAAGACAAATTCTACCAAAGAAAAAACTAGCGACAAACATTTGCATTAAAAAATGGCACAAAATGGTCACGACAGTGCTGTGAAATGCGTGGTGCTCACCAGAACTAGTGACGAGATCGATACAACAGCACTGTAATGCATGTGGCGCTCACTAGAACTAGCGACAAGATGGTACTTTTAGCGCTTGCGGATGTTACTTCTATGTAGTTACATATCCATGATGTTAACGGAACAAAAGAAATAAAGACTGCGTGTTTACGTTCTGCTACGGCAACGAAACGTGAAAAACTTTTTATCGGCTACCTTATTTGTTTTACATGAAAGTGGTACGTAAAACACTTGTTTTTTTTAATACCGTAAAATACCAATAGTTTTACTGAACATATTTTTCTATATACACACATGTTGAAAACGTAATCTCGAAATTGTAGGCTACGATTATAAGACACGTGTTAGTAAATCCTTTTTTTTGGAAAAAGTATCGTCTTATATTCAGGCCAATATGGTATGATTTTCTTTGGAGCTAGAACATTGTGGCAATATAACTAAAGGTAATTTATTAAACTAGTAAATAGTGCACAGCATGAACACAATGTGGTAGGTTACTGCAGTATGTACATAGTTAGTTATCTTTGTATATACATACCTGATTCATGTCTCATGAATAGGTTTACAATATGCAAACCGATTTATATTCATAGCCAAAATTCAAGACTATGTTTCCTACTAATCTACATAGATAGTTAATTACTTCAGGGTCCTTTCATTTGTTTTAACAACTCAGAAAAACTTAGAAACTAATCAATTTAATCCCTTCCTTATTCGCTTGTTTATTATACATATTCTAACCCCACAATTATCATAGAGCAAAGTTTCACACATAGGTATGTACCTAACAATTGCCTTAAAAAGTACACTTAATCAGACTTACTAGTAAACATTTAAACTTCAGTTCTTTGTCAAACAAGTGAGTATTGCCTTACAAAACTCAGTTTCATTACATCAACAGGCAAAAAAATAACATACCAAATATGCCATTTGACATGGTCTATGATCAGCGATAAACAATTAAAAATACAGTACCTACAAAAACTCCCACAATACAAACACAATTCATTATTAATTTCACACACAAATTTATATCAACATAACTTACAGTTTGATTCAGACTGCAGCAACAGTAAACACAAAGCTGTGCTACACCTGATATCACAATATAACAAACCGTGTTGTACTGATAGTTTAACTCTCATTGACAAATAAATTTCTTTTACAAAACAAATTTAACACAAATACAGTGATTCTTTGAAACACACAAAACAGTATAAAAGCGAGAAAAAATATTAATTTAACACTTAGAACTAAAAATTTCAGTTTTATCACCTCGGCTTGGTAATGTTTTTGAAAGTGTATTACATACAGTGAGCCAATATAATTCACTTTAAAAATTTGCAAACTTATTTAAGTTTCTTGCTGCTATGTTTAGAAATACATTAACTAGAAAAATTAATAAATTTTTTTAAGGCACAGATTTCAAGCTGTATCACAATTACACACAATGTCATGAATATCACAATTCGTAAAATAATTTTGACACAAACATTTTACAAAATACACAACTGTGAGCTACTAAATGAATGATATGAGCTACATCCGAATCAGGTACAAACTACTACTACAATGAGTACAGTAAATAGCTAATAACAGAAATTAGTGAATGGCAGAAGATAAAGAAAAAATTGGTTCAAGATCCATGTACGAAACATTTTAAACAGGTAATGTTTTGTTCCTCCAACCAATTGCGAATTACTTTTCCCAAATATAAAAATGTATTTCATCACAAACAAGCACAGTACAGATACTCAATACATGATGTCGAGTTGTTAGATTAGAAAATACTGTACTATATTCATTATTTATAATGAGAACTAATCCAGAACTACATACTGTACATTAAGAAGTACACATAATATTTAAGTAATCTCAAAATGAGAAGGAGGGGGGATCCTGTATAGCAGATTAATTTACCAGCAACAGAATGCAGTTCAGAGAAGTAAGGGAGGGGTATTAAATTATTTATTTCATACGAACCGAGAATATATTTAAAAATAAATTCCCCAATCATTTTTACTGCACTTGTACACTAATCTGAAATAAAGCTATATATTCAGTTGAACTAAATTTACCAGTAGCATAGCTGCCAACCTTAAGGATTCAGAAATACGTACTAGTATAGTTTTCAAAATAAGTAAAATTATGCGTAAACGAGTTGCAGCATTTCACATGTTGTGTATATGTAAATGCCATTATTGAAATAAAACACTTTGGCTATATTTTAAATAAAATACTACACTGTGAACATGTCAAAATGTTGTATGCAAAATGAATTTAAAACATGCTGAGTAATTAATAAAATTAGCTAAAATTTTGACTACTATACATATATATGTTGTTTTCAATTACTAAAATGACATAGCCTCCCTAGGGCTATAATAAAGAAAACAAACTTAACAGGGAAATTACTGAATGTATTTTACAGTAGGCCTACTGTGTTGTACCATCATAAATACTGCTCATAATTTGAATATTCATACAAATCTAAACAAACCTAGTGGTGTATGTAGTATTGGTTTCTGCGAGTTTACAAACTTTGCCGATTTTAATACACCAATTGATAGGCCCCTACTTTACAATTTCTGTTGACACAGCTTTTAAACACTTTTTCACAGTTCCATAAATGCACGGAAAATTCATACAGAGTGCAAATTAGGCAATTTAATCACACTTGGCACATCTAACCACAACTCTCCAACACTGCAAATACTGTGGATTTGAGAATTAAATTGTACATCGTTGAACGTGCAGATGTGAGAGAATTTAATCTCTTATACAATATAAATACTACATACATTATATTTTTAAACAGTTTTTAACATCTGCACGGTTAGACAACTATATAAAATCGTAATTGTAAAAACTGCAAAGTTGTATTTCGCAGATATGAAAGTTGCAATATTCCTACGTTTTACTACTATTAAATATGTGACGTCGATACAAGCACCGGCACTAAAATACGCCGCCACAATAACCAAATGATACATTTAAGCTTGGCAAACACCATGTTTACAAACACTACGCAACTACGACGTGCGCTTCAATATTTGATGGAAAAATAAGAATAAATCTATAGTTTCTTTCAGTTCACAAGCTTTGATCCGTGTTCTTGAGCAATTACTACACGGGAACAGTAAACTGGAAAGCCACTTCAAATTTAAAAAAGTTTCGTGACTTTCGTTTGCAGGAGTCACGACGGCCATTTAGCCAGGAAGACAGCTACTTTCGATCGGGTATGTTTGGCAAAGTTCGGATTACGTTCGTACAAAGTGTGATTAATAGGGTACTCTGTAGTGAATAATATGGTACAATGGCTATAAATGAAGCATGCTAGTTCCCGAAACTACGGTATTACAGTTCTCTTTGTTATATACAATATAAATCAGATCTACATACCACATGTTCGGTACCGAACTTATGGGATTTCAGTACCAGATTTCTTAATATGAATCAACCAAACTGGGAAAAAAAATTGGAAAGCTTGAAAATCGTACAATAATTCACATGAATCGTACAACCGTACAATAGGGCACAAAATTGTACATTGCACTGGGAAATCGTAAGAGTTGGCAGCTATGCAGTAGTAAAACAACCAGTTTTTATAAAGTACATACATATATTGTACCTCTACATATTTTAATGGTTTACATATTTGCATGTTACAGCAGCAAAGGAAGGGAGCATGCGAAAGTACGAAGTGCCAGGCAACATAAGGCACTGTTTTTTCAGACCAGAAAGAATAAAAGTGACATGTGGTGTTGTTCCCTGCTCAATGAACAGAATGTTTGATGGATACAACATTGGTTTCAGTTTTAACTGCACAAAAAATTTAATTAGAAGTGGGGAGGATACTTATGTGCTAACCTATTTACCCAAAAATAAGACGACTACTCCTACATTTTCACTTTGGTCTATAAGAAAAGAATGTTTTTCTTATAAAATGAAAATGCCAGAAAAAATTTAATTATTACTACATAAATATTGTTATATTCTGTTGGTTAAGTAGATGAAACATGTTTTCCAATCATCAAGCATGGTTCCAACTGGGTTAAAGCTATCAGTCCAAAATACTTTATTATTGCACTGGAATGAGCACTCAATTTTCCCTGACAAAATTTAAGTATGAAAATCTTCATTCTCCACATGATCTTACACGTTGGTACATCACCATAGATGTGAAATGCCAAACAAATGCATTTGTAAACGAAACACACAAATGCAGTCATAAGTCTCAAAAATAAGATGACTTCCAGGTTATAGTAAGTAAAATTTGGAATGAAACAATCTTATATTAAGGTAAATACAGTATATTTACCTGAATAACGATGGTACTTTTTTCCCATATGTACAATTAAAGAATTATACGTAGTGTCACCTTATAATTGTGACTGACAGTTTTGGAACATTTTTTGTAACCTAGTTTAGGAAAAATTATTGGAAGTATTGTTTTCTACATCGTATGTAAGATATAAATTACATTTTAAGCATGTAACCATAATTTAAAGCAAGACTGATAGCACCAGTATGATTTCAATGACTAAATCACATCAGAGAATACAAAGCTATAAGCACTGGTTTGGAAGATCCTACTGACATAACAAGGTGGTATTTCAGCACTACTGTCACATTATGGCCACCAACTTGAGACTACAATTTTGTGTGACGTTGACATCTAATATTCACATATTGCTGGTAGTGTAACCCACTCATATTTGTAACAAATACCCTGGGTAGTAATTGTAGTTTTAAATCAACGTGACACGGTTGAAAATGACAGAAGTGCAGTTATTATGCCTCTTTTGAAGTTTGCAGTGGCAAAATATGTCTTTTTCTTTTGTTTTTTACTATAGGCACAATGGTAGACATGACAAAGCTTCATTATAAACTGTTCACAGCAAAGAGAGCAACTGCAAAAACTGTGTTGTTTAGAATAATAATAAAAAAAATTAACTAATTTAATTTTAGTCTCATATGTAACTTAAGAGAATGGTGAAATCCAACCACTGTATTACTGACAAGATAGTATTTACTTTACTAATTAGCTAGATAAAAAAAAAAGTTACCAGATCGAAGTTCTCACTTTACTGTGAATAACACATACAAATATTTAAATGAAATGCTTTTAAATTAACGTATTTATGATCCTAAATGAGTGTACCCAAACAAACACAAAAAACAATAAAAATTAATTATGTACAGTACATGTTCCATATTGCAGAATTGGTATCTTTGGTAAAAATAAATTAGGTAGATACTAACATTTACATATTTTATGATTATATTCTCATTCTTATTTCAGCAGTTTACCTACATGGTAGTGTACACCCAACATGGTAGTATAGACACTCAAAACTAACGATGTGAATAATCCTGTGGCTACAATTACACAGTACTTACTAAATTAGCCTGATAAGTTACTGGTGTGGGTTATCATAGCAAAATTGTATATTACATGCAGTCCAAATTTACATGTTTGTTATGTTATTTAAGGTAATGTCCTATTACCAAAAAAAGTACACCAAGCAAGCGAGATGCACACTTATCAAGTAAACGAATGATCGTCTATACTTATCTGTGCTGATTTCCATCATATGACTACGAACCAAATAAACCAGTTTATAAAACTAATGAGAAGTATGGTTTCACAAACACACAGAGAAGAGTGTTGCAGCAGCAAGAAACCTGATGAGCTGCAACTAGGAGCAGCGGGCTTGTTTGTAGAGGCTACCACGGGTAGCAGAGGAGGAGCACGGCCAGACCAAAGGCTAGCCAGCCGAGGTGTGCTAGTTGCTAGTCTACATGATCCACATGGTTCCAGTGGTTGATGTCTGCGGAGTGGTGTTCTCTCCGCACTTTAGCCACTGCTCGCCAGACCTTCAGTTCTACCCCTCCTCTGCATACACACACACACACAGGTTCATTATCTCCACAACATACTACCATTATTATGCAATCCTTTCAGTCACATACAGGTTCACTAAACAAACTCAGTTTTCACATTTTATTTCTTATGTTACACCACTCAAGGTATGAATTCTACATGATTTTGTACTGCAGCAGCACTTACTGTACACTAACATTTCTTCCCCCCTTGTAGTTACACAATAATGTATGTATGTATGTGAAGAAGGCTTTGGCCGCTAGGTTAACCAATTAAATAAATAGACCAATGGTTGAGGTACTCACACGCTAATACTTCTTCATAGTGACACACATACACAAGAACGGAAGAACACATACACTTGCATAAGTGCGCAGTTGTGGGACATGTTCGTCCTGTCATATGTGTTACTAGCAGGAAGTACCAGCCTGTGAGTACCTCAACCCTCTCGTCTACATATTTAAATGTACAATTTCTTAGTGTAAAAAATTTGTCTTGCCGCAGAGCGCTATTGAATCCCACCTCTTGATGCTACAAGATGTAAGGACAGGATTGTAATAATGAGTGCTCCTAAAAGAGATGCACCACCAACATATACTATAACTTCCTTTGGGAGTGTGTGTTAACCCCAGGAAACTTACCCTCACCCTTATTTGCATCTGCCGGCCAGAAGAATGGGGCTGTATGGCTCTGTTGTTTAGTCAGCTTCCAGAATGTTAAAAGATTTTGGTTAGCTGGGGCACACAAATTCCACTTAATTTGAGCCCAGGATGAGACACAAGTGCTACAAATGGGCTTCAAGTGGCCGGCTGTTGAAGCACCCCATTGCGAGGAGTGGTTCAACAAGAGTAAGTCAGCATCAATCGTATGCTGCATCAGCACAGTGGTGATACCAGATGTGCTACTTTATGACTGTGAGTAAATCTGCTGTGGATGCGGGGCTTCTATAGAAGGCCTTGCCTCCGTTGATTTCTGACAGTGGCGAGTTCGTTGTGGTGTCTTCCTTGCATACCCGTGTCACTAATTTTCTCTCAGCCCTTTTACATCCAGCCCGATGGAGAGACATAAAAGGAATTAAAAGTGAAGGACAGACAAATTATAAAAGTGTGTGATGACAGTCAGCAGGCATAAGCAGTCAACCACTAACTGTCAATACTGTAAATATTAGGTAATCGAGCTTCAAGTGGAGTTAGTAAGGTGTCTAGGTGAAGAAGTATTGAAATACCAGTGTCGCCACAAGGTTTATAATCTGTTTCAGGAACTCCTTTTGTTGAGTGACATCCTGGAATGTCCCCGGAGCCTCTGGATGTTTTACCAACTCTCACAATAGAAGTCTGGGTCCTCGAATCACTTTGAAATCTTGTTTGGCCAGCAACAACATCTGTTGCTTCTGACAGAAAGACTGAAGTTAGCCTCGGTGCGTGAGAGTTATAACAGTACTCCTGGATGAGCAATGGAGACCACTTGCAATCTGGGGATAATGTATCGATCTCTCAGTCGACCCTCCAGTGACCTTCATCCATAATTAACCCTGAAGTTTGCTACAATAAACACAAGAGAGGCACCCACAAACTGCCAGTGATTGATGCACAGACGTTTCACATTAGAGGATATACTAACCCAGGTAGGATATACTTCACCCCCACCATGGTGGCAAACAGCAAAAGCAGCTGTACTCATTGGCAGGCCAGTCAAACTCTGGTGAGAAACCCAGGCTTCCTGCAAGTGCCGAAGTCTTAGGTTGTGTTCCACGTGACAGATTATTTTTAATTACTTGGCTGTGCATCTCATCGACAGCAAGTTCATTGAAAATGGTTACAGAAAAGTTTACAAAGGACAGGAACTAGGAAAGCTGTCGTCCATGTCCTATGTTAAAGAACCAACTGAAGCGACTTTGGAAAACTATAGAAAACCAAAATCAGGACGGTCGAAGCAGAGAATTAAACCCGGGTCCTCTAGAATGTGAGTCCAACGTGTTACAGCTGCACCACTTAGCTTGGTGTGAGAGTTAAGAGACAGGTCTTGAGAAGACATTGCACAATGTACACTATATAGACTGATGGTGGAATGCTATGAATAACAGCTGAAATTCGGACTGTTATTAAGCAGCACAAAGTATTGTGGGAACGGTGGTATATTGACCACCTTTGCACTGACTGCAAAAAAATGTTAAGCCACGCTTTAATTATGTGGGGCGAATTCAGAATGTGCAGTACACAACTGTGTTAACTTGGCAGATGTGTAAAATTCTACGCAAGCAAGAATTCACACAACTGGAGTGTTAGCATGTGTGCCACAACCATGAGCTATAGGAATCAATCCGAATGCTACTAGGAGAGTGTTAGTTGTGAAAGAAGGTCCTAGATCATTTCAGCAGAATCATTCACAGGGATATGACAACACATGGTGAGCGAGTGATGACAGAAGAATAAAGGAGGCTGTAATCACAACTGATGTACAGCAGGGATGTGGGCTCTAAATATGGCAAGAGCAAAGGAGGGGTGCCATCCTCTGGACCAGCAAACACTGCACTGCATGCATTCTACTACTTGCAGGCGAATATGTTTCTTTCAGGTAAACACCTGGAGCCTGCTATTGCTTGGCACAGCAGTATCTCTGGTTGCCTACACACTGGCACCATAACTGTGTGCGCTGACATTGGCACTCGTGGTTACCATCTCTTGTTGCAGCTTGGTGAACCATAACACAAAATCAGTTCTGGTCAAGGCAAAGGATAATGCAAGACGGCATGGTAGTGCATCAGTCTGTCCACAAACTTTCCAAAATGACCTCCTCACTAACTTATAAAACGTCCTTACTTGAAATTGTTTTAACCAAGAATCTTTAAATAGATATGTGTACAGAGCATAAATGAATATGTACTACAAGACTCAGTGGTAGGTAGGAAGTATGTACCATGTTAGCATACTTGATTCCGAAATCTCATTTCCGAAAACAGGGAAGTGTGATGCATGTCTACAAACAACCTGTAGAATGTGCAATGACAAGAAACAAACAAATTTTGGATTTGGATTTGGAAAGGCACAAATTTTTACATTTAAAAAAATTTTAAATTACAAATTCATATTTCAGTATCATACCTGCCAACATTCTAATTGCAAAAATCATGAGGCTCTCGATAAAAAAACTGTTGGCCAACAATTACAAAAAAAAAATTAAATTTAAAATTGTAATAATGAAACTTATTAAATAAATATCAGTAAAAATATTGTGTTGGAAGACAAATTGAAATATTTTATGTTGATTCAAATTATTCCACCTTGAGTATGTCCAGAACATGGCATGGCCCAGATCTAGGCCTAAATCACATTTAGTGCCAATAACAAGCTCCAACAGGTAGAAATACAGCACACTGATACAGTTAACTCAAAAATATCAGTGTATTGTTACATCTGCACGGGCACCACAAATAAACTAATAAAGACAACTGTAACATCTCATTTACAGTTACACTGTTACAAATGAGCTTCCTCATACCTGGTTAAAAAAAATATTACAAAAATAATAAACCTTAACCCATAAATAAATTGTGAGGAAGCACCGTTTGGGCATGAGGGGTGAGGGCATGAGGTTGTTCACAAAACCATGAGCCTCATGCCAAAATCGTGAGAGTTTGCCAGTCTGCAGTATGTATTATTTGTTAAAATACAATTTTGTATGATTTTCTATATGAACGTGGCTGAACAGTTAGATTACAAGACAAACACGCAAGCGTAGCAGCGAGTTTTCTTTTTGTTTTTATTCATTTCTGTGGATAAACTGAATGCTAGTTTTTGATACAGTAAAACCTGTTCAAAATGGACCCTCAATAAAATGAAACCTGTTCGAACGGAGAAAAAATTATGGTCCCGTTACGTTTACTGTATATTACGTACATCTTGCATAAAATGGAAATCTCCATAACGCGGAAACTATTTTAGAACGGAAATCAGCGTAAATATTCCTGTTGCTTGTAATCACATACATACTATGGATATGAGTTTGTTTATAAAAACTATTCTTGTCCAATGTATGGCACGAGTTACGTAAAAAAGGAAAAGTTCACGGTATTTAATTACTGTATAAGCTGCATTTTTTCTGTTCATTTATAGACAACTCGGCGATAGTGTTTCAGACATCTGAAATATCAGAAGCAGATGGCCGAATCTGGCACAGTAAAGAAATCATGCAGTTCAATTTTCAATAGATAAAAATCAATATTAAAGATAATATCGTCAGCATCACGTTTATGTCTGCGCATTATCATTTGACATATGGTGCCTGCAAGCCAGCAGCAGCACTAGACTCGAAATAGATCGCATAGGTCTAATTGTTTAGATGTCGCACAACTTCGACGTCCCGTATATTTTGTTCTCAAAATTTGATTCCTTCAGTTTTGCTGACAAAGAGATTAAATATTGCACAACTTGCACTTGTATATTGTTCTAGATTAATTCTCTGGCTCGAAAACGTGATAAACAAGTGAAGGTTACAAACGCATTGCCTTCTTCTGCATTTTTCATGCTGTCAGCTATCTAGTTCTGACAAGCAATAGACATGCAGTGCATGCATGATATGATAAGAGTATTGTGTACCCGTTTCAGCGTTGAGCGGTTAACGCATGGAAACAGCGGAGCGATAAGAGCCGGAGTACCACTCCCGACGATAGGCACATGGTATTTATTCGCAGCGCAGTAAACTGGCGTGCAATGTTTTCGTAGAACTTTTTTTCCTATGGGACTTTAAGCGGTGACCCTATAATTTTATTTTTGCATAGTATGTTGTAAAGACCAATGCCTGGACCTCATGTTGCAATTTACGGATTCAGGTCGTATTTTCGGACTTATAGCAGTCTAAAAAAGCTGTGTTTAGCAATTTCCAGAGGCCCCAAAATCATGTTTCTAACAAGCACACCGAATTTTCAAAACATGGCATCTGTAGTTTTAAGTGGGTGTTCTTTTCCTAGATAACTACAATAAGAATAAGTTCAGCGGTTTTGGGGTAAAAAAGTTTTCGCGTGGCACGCCACAGCTCCGTTCAACAGCTAAGTACACAGTACTCTTAAGTGACTTAGGCAACTGTAAAGGATGTTTTATTGTTTGGGTTGAGTCTATTTGGCTGCAAGTTCTGTCATAAATTCTAGCGTGTGAAATGCCAAAGCATAAAACCCTTTCTCTTAGGGAGACAGTTAAAATGATTGAAGCATACAAAAAAATTGCCTCCAAAAATGTTAGTGGTGCACTTTAGTTGCGGGAAAACATATATATGACACAATAAAAAATAAAGACAAAATTCTTGAAGAGTGGTTTAAGAGGAGAGCAGGACAAGTCAAACGAATAAATGTCAGGTCATCAAGCCAGCAAACGAAGACAACTTGGTATATGGTAATGTAAATAGTATGTGCCTTACACACTCTACAGAATAGTATTTCATTGTAAAATAATAGATTAATAATTATGTGTTTGTACAATTTTGATGATCTAGGTCACTAAAATCACAAACTTTCATTACGTGTGTTTTAATCATAAAAAAATTCTTGCCTGCTACTTTACCTGTATAAGAAGGAAACCTGCCAAAATATAAAAAATTGCTGGATTCCATTGAGTTCCATTTTTGGACAGGTTTTACTGTACATCCTGAGATTTTGTGTATAGCTGGAACAGTAATAAACTGAAGCTGTGTGGATATTGTATGCTAATGTTGCCTCAACGATTCATCCCAAAATAAAACAATGTTCTCGCTGAAAAGAGGGTGAATTTTGAAGAAGAAAAATTAGCATCTTCTTTTGAAAATTAATACAGCATTGTTTTTGTGTGTACATTTATTCAGATTCACACCCAAGGAAGATGGCTTGGCCAGTGAAACATCGCAACCACAGAAAAAAAAGTGTATCCATCTGTGTTTTTTATCTGCAAGTATATCTCTGTAAGTCCTTGTGCAGTTCTGTCCACATGTTTTAGTAATTATATAAAAATTAGACAGTCATCCTTGTATAAAGTGAACTAAAGAAGAAGTTATGTACAGTACATATTGTGATGTGCACTGGCGTGTGTTCCTTATTTCATATTTTAAACAAAATATATATACCTATATATTGTTATAATTTAAATTTATCTAAGAGGTTCACCTTAGTCAAATACTTGAAAAGTTGAAAAACATTTTTTTTTCTCTCTCAGTAAAGCTTAACTATGTATTATGAGGATTGATACTGCAGGATCCACGATAATTGGGGACGCTACTTGTGAAATTAAAAATAAAAATTTTATGAACTTCACCTCTATACTTTTTTTAATTACAATTCACTTACATTTTAAACTCACATCTGTACAGTAGCGTACCAACAAAAACAACTGTACCTCACCATATACATATACTTATACATTTAAAAAATTAATACACATAATTTAAATTTAACCAGTGATGAGAGAAGTGGTTTTTTTTTTTTTTTTTAATATTAATACTGAATTTTGCCTCGTTTGTGATTTTAGAACCATCTCTTGGCTACGAGCTAGTTTAATCTTGGATGTGAATAACTGGCAGGTCTGGGAGGCACGTTCGAGGAACTTGCAGGCATGTAGCCTTGTCAGCAGTCTTATTTTTTGTTACACCATGGGTGGTAGCACTGTGTGCAACTGGCCACTTCACTTACACACGTAGCTATTGCTCCGCTGATCAATTTGTCGATCTGGATGCAAAAGGCGTCCCCAATTAACATATTATTAAGGTTTATGTGCTTTGTCTGGTATATAGCTACTGAAGATCATTTATTAATAATCATATTGTGTTGACTTTCAACATCTTAAACTTTATTTGTACAAATTTCAAAGTAGGTAACGTTCTGAATGTATTAATCTGCCAGATGAGTATGTAACTTGGCGTGTTTGTCCCAAGGGTATTAGTCGGGTAGTAATGGATGGAGAGATTGTGAGAAGTGCTGGAGGAAAGGCAGCCGACTCAATGGGGCGTAGTGATTGAGCAATAGTATAAGTCCCATCAGCATTTGTAGTATCATCGAGTTATCATAATATGGGTTAAGGCAGGACATCTACAGTTTATATCTTTCCACACTGCCATATTAAGCATCAGATAATTACCACTATATTCACGGGTGAAAACGTCTGAACTTCGATCTAGTGGCCTAACTTGTCAGAGAAAAAGTGAAGCAAAAGGAAAGTAGTCTACTGTCTTTTTGCTTTGTTTGTTATGTGCAACTGATGGAAGGAATAAAAGAGTTATTTGTAAACAAGCTACATTGAAATTTATCAGTCGGAATAAATAGAATGGAAATAAATCACCTTCGTTACTTCATTGTTAAAAAAAATTATCATCTTACTGGCAAGTGTGTGTATCCTAGTACGAGAGAAATCAAGGCTCTGTGATTTCACATCTCCTAGCAACTGCTGTGTTTCAATATACAGTAATCCCCCGAGTTACGAAAGGGTTAAGTTCGGGAGCCCGTTTCGTTACTCAAATTTTTCGTAAGTTGAATTGTAGGTTAAGTACTTACGGAAATTTGCAAGAAACTTATATATTTAAATGTGTGATGTTTATAAATGAAGAATGTACTGTACTGTATTTGTGAAACCAAAAGGAAATAATTAAGGACGAAAGAATACGTTAACAGAAGTACCACGCACATGTTGTTTCAATATTACAGTAGAACCCTGTTATAACGTTTTTCAAGGGACCTGTGAAAAAAAGTGTTATATGCAGGAAAATTTAATAAGCAGGAATCAATATTTTTACACCAGTAAAAGGATATTACACAAAAGTAACTTAAAATTTGATAGTTTATGTACAGTAAATAAGTCTATAATGAGATTAAAAGAGGCTGTAGTTACTGTGCCATCAGAAACATTAATACATACACTGTGTGTATTACAGAGGCTTTCCCATTTGTCTTCTGTATGTTCATGATCGTCATCTTCAGGATCACAGTCTTTAATATCACTGTAAAGTACACTTATGATACATTCCCAAACATAAATTTCTTTTTTTTTTTTTACAGATATTGTTAGTCTACAGATTAGTAAATTTATTAAAAAGAATAGAGTTAAGAAAAATTTTACCAGAGTTTTGGTTAGTGGCTGAGAAAAAAGTGATGTTATACCAGTGTTGTTATAAGCAGGAAATGAAAATACCAGTGTTGTTATAAGCAGGAAATGAAAGCATTATGCTTTATGTAAATATGGTGGGACCAAATAAAAGTGATGTTATATGCAGGAAAATGTTATATCCAGAAATGTTATAACAGGGTTCTACTGTATTTGTAAGTGTGTGGTGCGCGCGGCACAATAGTCCATCGGCATTGTGACTGGAGACTTGGCAACGCTGCCTCCATCGGCATGCCGACAGGAGATGTGGCAACGTTTGGTTCAATGCACGCGCACAGCGACTGTAGTGCACATGTAGCCAGATGCCTATCGCAGTCGTGACGCACACGGAAATATCTTCTCGCTCACATTTGTTGCTGCATAAGCTCTGCAGAAGTGTAAAGTAAACAACTGTGCGTAGGTTGAAAATGGCGTAGGTGGTGGATATGTGGAGCGTTTTATATTAGGAAATACAAAATGAGGTGCATGTACTACATATTAATATTTACTAGTTAATTATCCACACGCATTAACTTACACATAGCCGTATGTTTCAACTCTTTGACGCGCCATGGAAAGCATTAACTTATAAATAAATAATGAAACATAAAAATTACATACGATGAATAAACTATGAAACACAAAAAATACCACAAAAGATACCCTACACTGAAATGAAACACTAGACAATTAGGTTCACTTTGACATAATTTTGCGTCTGAGTTCACGGCACGGCAGGCAGGGCCAGTGTTTACTGTATCTCCGTGTTTTGTTTGGGAGAGGGGCAGGTGTGCATGCATAAACACAGCGTAGTTCTGACCTTTCTCTCTCTCTCTCTCTCTCTCTCTCTCTCTCTCTCTCTCTCTCTCTCTCTCTCTCTCTCTCGCCTTTCCTAGTTTTAGGAGGGGGAGTGCACTAAGGAGAGTTGAAAATGTCATCACTTAAAGGAGAAGCTCAGGCCTATAACAATGTTGGCTATACTGTACAGTAATCCTATGAGTTACAAAACCTGCGACTTACGAAAATTCACAGTTACGAAAAAAATTACGAAAAAAAAAAAAAAATCCCCGCGAATGATCTGCATGCCTGCCTAGAAAGCAGTGTGCATCTGTCTCTCTCTCGGTCCACGTGTCATTGACCTCGCGGCGCACATTTGTCTCGCTCACACTGCGTGACCTTGACTATAATCACGTAGCGCGCTTCAGCATACTGCAGTATCGCTTGTGGTCTCGCGAGGTGTAGAGTTACGGTAGTGTTGTTTACAGTAACTATGTTATCGAAACGTAAGAACGAGCACTCTGAAAATACAGTTAAAAAAAAGAGATGTGTTATTATCAGCGCGCTCGTTCTGTCAGCTATATTTAAAGAGCTATAACTACACTAGTCATAAAGTTTATTTAGTTATTACATAATTGCAGAAACATAGCATGACGCATTTCAAAATAACATCATAATAAGAAGTGAATATCACCACTCTGTATTAAATAATAAACACATATTATGTAGGTCTCTAGCAATGGCCAATGACACATTACAAAATTCAATGTTTGTAGACTTATTATCATGTTATTTTTTACATATTTCCTCTTTAATGGACCAAACTGCATATAGACTCCTATACATTTCTGAGACTCTTGCATGCAAGCAAAATGTTTCTGGTAATAGGTTTATGAATGTGTGGTCACATGGTAGCTGTTGTTTACTGTATCAACTAATGTCGTACCAATCATACACAACAGTACACTACTGAATGTAATGTCAGTACTGTGTTGTTGCGCAGTTTGCAGGTTGTTTCCCAACAGATACAGTATTAGAATATCACCCTTCTCCTTTTGAGAACTTTAAAACATAACCACTGTTTTTCTGAAATGGGTTAATGAACAAAAGATGTTCACATGGTACCCAATTACATACCACTGAGCAGTGTAACAATTATTTATTTACAACCTGTATACACCAAAATAACCACAGTTTTCTGATCGCAGGATCAAAGGATGAATATGCTAACTGCAGTTGGCTGTTTTACTGGAGCAACAGACAGACTTTCCTGTTGTTTAGATAAGTCTGAACTGTATAGTATGAGGTGTTGAGATAAGACTGAGATAGGGGTGGAACAATGGGAATGAAGACAGGGAGAAAACATGATAACACAAAAAACACAACCCCATCACAGCAGTGTCTCCACTACTGTGCAGACTACTAATGATCTACCGGTAGTTTCATTTTTGAAATCAATGTAAAATAGGCACTAGCATGAAACCCCTTTAAGAGTTTCACATTTAATAAATTTCCTGCTCTGCACCTAATCTGTGTGCACAAGTGTTTTTGAACTATTTCAAGAGGTTTTCCTGGTTAGTCAGAGTACACCGAAAAAACCTAGGCAGTACAGTATATATTTTATTACCATCACAAAGGTCTTAACAGAGTTTAACTTTACTGTATTTACAAAGCACGATTCAATTTTTTCAGAGGATATTTCACAAAACAGAACTCTCAGATTGCCTACTTTTTCTTAACATTTAAGCCCCTCACAAACATTCGTTGCAAAGTTTAATTAATTAATTCTTGGATATTTAACAATATTTCAAACTTTGTTTTTGTCATTCAGACGACTGTCTGTTTCAAAAATTTTAAACTCTACAACAATACAGATGTCCTGCATAGAAAAATATAGAAATGCAGCGACTATGTACATTTCAGGTTACGAAAAACTAACAAACAATGCATATACAGTAGAACACCAATAATCCAGGATGGCCGGGACCAATACAATCACAGATTACCGCAATTCACGGATTAACCATTAAAAGTTCGAAAGTGCTTGCTAAACACGTGCTTGCCAAACACGTGCCTGCAGCACACAGCTACACATGAAGAACACGGTCGTGTGATGTCAGAGCTCCCAAGTTCCACTAGTTCATGGCATGCGACAGCAATTGGATAAAAACCAATGTATTTACAAATGTTCGTGATTAAAACATAAGCAGAACTTACACAAGGGGCACACATGTAGTATTGCTGTTTGAAGAACCAACCAAAATATTTTGTAAAAAATTCATCAATTGTTTAATTCATTTTCAGAAGATTTGTTGACGAAAGTGGGGGGAAATGTTTCATAACATCCGGTACCGGTCGTACATAACTATTGCAGTTTCTTTTTGAATACCAGTTAACCTCTCGAACAATGCTTAGTAACCATGATTTTCTTTAGTTTGCACTCAGGCTTATAAGAGGTTAAAGTTCAGCCAGTTATTTTAAACCGGTTGACAAGAGAGACAAAAAAAAATAACACACTAAGTACTGGAATTTGCTTCCTGTTTCATCCCCGTAAGAAGCATAGCCTAAACTGTCCAGTAAACTCAAGTACTATTATGTTGGATTATTTGTGCCTGTTAACCATGTCAATGCACTTGAGGCCCCCTTGTCCACTTTATCAACACATATGCTCCCCACGCGCCATCTCTGCACGACTGTTAGATCCTGGACAGCCACGGTAGCTAAGGTACTCCTCAGCAGAGTGATACAACAAGATTCGAATCTACCAGCAACAGCAAAATTACATTTAAAAGGTAAAACAAAAGGTTTCAAATACTGAATCTATAATTTTTGCACTAAATTAATAACGAACACAGACACAAATATTTTAATTGAGGACGAAACATGCACATCAACGAAACTACATTCGCACTGCAATACCCTGAGCAACCCCATCAAAAGGCTAACCGACATGCGTCAATAACCTACGCCATGAAGAAATTCCATGTAGCAGGCAATTGACCTCAATGTCAGTGCCAGAAATATAAAGCCTGGAGCTGATTGCAACACAAGAAGTTACTCACTTCACCAGGAAAATTTAATAAACTACTAAAAACTGCCAAAATTAAAAAAATAAAAACAATACAATAAAAGGTTATAACAACAAAATTAATTTAAATTCTACTGTGATAAATTTGAAACCAAACAAGCCAGAAAACTAAACAAAAATCGTTCTAACGATATAGCAGCTAATAAAAGCTATAAAGTGGTTTATTTGCTATATAATACGATAATCGGGCGTTTAAAAGCGAATTAACACGAAAATAACACAAGCAGCAAAATAAACTGTCTACCGTAAACAAAGATCGTCATAATTACATTTGTTGTCTTTTTTTTCTAAGGTAAAACACTGCAGCTAACTTCGATGTTGAATTGACATGAAACTGCACCTATACGGCAATATGGTGTAGGCACAATACACTTTTTACACTTTCTACCGTACCATGCCAAGGCGGTGTAAAAAGTGTAGCACGTATGTCATAGATGTAACACGAAGGTATCACGTATGCGTAAAAGTTTCAAAAGAAACGGACCACACGAACACAGCGATATTTGAACTTTATGTCTCATCATTCTTTTGTTTCATTCTCTACAAATGTTTGGTAATTTGGCAGAACTAATGATTTAGGTTATGTGTCAATTCTTGCGCAACGTAAATAAACAACAGCACCTAAGCAACAGCAGATAAGATACACAGTTACGTGCTAAATTTCTTCCGTAAATTTTAAAAGTTTATTCACCAATTTTTATTGCATTAACCTGATTATGTAATAAATGTTATACAGTTATTACGTACTGTGTTCTACCGATATAGGCCTAGCCTATTTTGTATTACGTGATTCGGCTGTATTTATTGTGAAGATAGGTAGATCGAAAGTTATTTCAGCACATTCGCGAGCCGCCTAATATAAATCCCATCACTTTTACGTTAGTGATTCAAATATAGTTGTGCAAAACATGCAACTTAAGAATAAATTGGGAAAAGAAAGACACTTCCAAAAAACACATTAAAACGGCCACTCATCATAAAATGTTGGAGAAGATGTCACAGTATGACAGTAATACAAGGCAAACAACTTTACCGGCCGTAATTCAACAAGAAAAACCAGCGAAAACAGAAAAGCAGGAATTCATAGAAGACACTGTGGAAATGTTTATGACAGCAAACATACTTCATAAACTCGACGATCCAGCTGTTCGGACACATATGAACAAATTAGTAACTATACAGTACCTTTACTATTTTTATTTAATTTAAATTTCTGCTGACATAATAAATAATGTACGTAATTGTATTATTTTTGTGTAGGTAAATTCCTGGAAGCAGAAACCTACCACAAGCATCTGCCTAAAGTTTTACTAAATAAATGCTCATAAATGCTATAAACAAAACTTAAAATGCTAGTTAATGCTACAAGCCAAAATATAAACGCTTTAAAACTGATTTTAAAATGCTATTTTTCACCATCCCTAACAATGGCATCACTCACTGGACAGGTATGGCTGTGTCACGCCATCCCCATCCTAGAGCTACACAAGTGCTATGTGAGTCAAACTGGTAGGTGAATGATGGAACATCATGTAGATGCCTAATTAAAAAAATTAAGCATAAGACAGAACAAATATTTAATATTGATATCGGAACAAATACAGGTACATGATAAGTTTATACTAATGGAAAATGGTCTGTCGATCCCAAACCATGACCTACAGTATTTCCAACATTTGTCAAAAACTTAGTTCTCTATGCACACATATCATTAATATTAATAATAATAATAATAATAATAATAATAATAATAATAATAACATTGTAGCCAGATTACTAACCTCAATCCGATCCTACGTAAATCCTCTCTTGTCACATATAGCAGTACATCATTCAGAGTATACTCTTCCATTATAAACTGAAACAGTTACAAAATCACACCCCATATAATAATTCACTTACAAAAGAAAAATGGGTGCTATACACTACCTGATCAAAAGTATTTTTAAATTACCGCACATAATAGAAGTCATAATTTTAAATGAAATAAAATTATACTACTACAGTAGGATCTCGCTATAGTGAGCTCGCTTATAGAGAGATCTCTATTATAGCGAGGTATTTTTGAGAAACCGTCAAAAAATTACAAAATTATTAAACATTTTATGAAAAACTAAAAATTTTTGCACAGCAAGATCATGTGAAGCAGGCTTGCGAAAGTTTCTTGCCTGTGTGAATCAGGCTTGCACAGACTATAGTGACGGTGATTCGTGCCACTTACTTTTGTTATCAGTTTGCGGCGCGGCTTCTGTCCCACTCTTCCCCCCACCCCCTTCCATGCTCCGGCGCACGTGTCACATTTCTTCCGCCGCCTTGCTACCTCTCCGCGCGCGCCTTTCTGCCACCCTCCCACTTCAACTCTGCCGGCCAACAAGCACTGCTCTAAAAATAGAATCCCGCCCTTTCTGGATTTCCCCTTTTTTTACATGTCATCCTTTTCAATATTCCCATTGTGTTTAGAGGTCATTGTGCTTTCAACTGTGCTTGGTTTGAGTAATTCTATTTTTAGCTAAACTTAATACTATTGTGCTTAACTATTATTGACAACCTCACGCTACTTTATTTGGATTTCGATTTTGGTAAGTTTTTGGATTACGATTTTGGCTAGCATTGTTGATGACCCACGCAGTTTTCTTGGACTTTGATTGCGATTTTGAAGTGATTTGACAATATGAGCGGTAAGAGAAAGACCTTGGACCTCGCTACAAAGTACGAGATCTTGAAGAAGATTGAGGACGGCAAGGGGTCTAAAGCAGATATTGCAAGGGAATATGGCCTTACAACATCAAGCTTGTCGACAATTTTAAAGAAAAAAGATGAGATAATGGCTGCAGTTGAGAAGGAAGGTCGGAACATTAAACTTAAAAAGTTGCATGGTGCTAACAATGAAGATGTGGAGAAAGCTTTGATTGCCTGGTTCAACCAGATGCGAGGACAAAATGTACCGATCACGGGACCAATGTTGCAGGAAAAGGCCAACACATTCGCCACAATGCAAAAAGTTGAAGACTTTAAATGCTCTGTTGGTTGGTTGGATCGTTTCAAGAAGCGATACAACATCTCATTGCACAAGATTGTGGGAGAAAGTGCGGTAATTCCAAGTGGTGCGGTGGATAAGTGGCTGCCTGTGCTGCACACAATTTTGAAACGGTATTCACCACGGGATGTGTACAACGCGGACGAAGCGGGTATGTTTTATAACTTGATGCCGGATCGTACACTTGCGGTCAAAGGAGATGCCTGCATGGGGGGGAAACGCAGTAAATAACGTCTAACAATGCTGCTGTGTACAAACATGGACGGAAGCAATAAACTGAAGCAAAGTAAGAGAAAATAAAACTGGTTGACCTTGACAACTTCCGCTCACTCTCTGGCTGGCTGGCGGCTGCTTACCTGTGACACGCAAGCACACACTGCATCCCCATGACGTGCCATATGCAGCGGTCGCTCACCTCAGCCCTCTTCCCTTGTAATATTGGTTAACAGCACGCGTTCCTCCGCCCTTTAGCAAGCCAGTTCTATAAATAAAACAGCTGTCAACTGTGTTAATGTAGGTGGGGCAACAAGGTCTGGCAAGATAATGTGTTTTGATAAGAAATGCATGACTCGCATGTAAACTTTTTTAAATTTTAATCATTGAAAGTAGGCTGCATCTTAGACTCGATGGCATCTTAGATTCGAGTGAATACGGTATTTTATCCCATAGTCTGATAAGATAAGTCATTTTCGTAATTTTTGAAGCAGCCAGTACCGTGTTGTAAATGTCAGTGGAAGTGATGGGGTGGTATATTGGCCTTTCAAATTGAAAAAAAAAAAAAAAAAAAAAAGCCTTGAAATACTGGTCCTTATTTTCGTTTGTTAAGAATGCAATTTTACAGCGACTACCATATTTACTCGCATAATTGCCGCATCATTGTTTTGAAATGATTAAAATGGTATTTTAAAAAATTTGCATAAAGACCGCACCAGTATTTCTCAGTAGGCTACGCTGCCTTGGCCACCCCTGAACAACACAAAAACAGGGTTCAAAGCTCCCATTACTGTCCTTGGGGGGCATCGCCATCTGTGCCCGCTAAGGGTTTGAAAGGGGAGGGGGAGAGGAAGGTCACGGGATGATGCGGAAACAATGGTAAACGCAGCGGACCAGTGGACCTGCAGTCACATCTACCTTCTCTGTTTCACACTCCACTTGGGTAGTCACGGAATGACCTGGAGGGGGAAGGGACGTGAGGTAGTGGTGGTGAGAACGGAATGTGCTGCAGCAATTGATGACTCACTGCGCTGTTGCCAGCTAGTCAGCTTGGAATACAACCCGGCGCTGGCGCCTGGTGGCCCGGCCGGCAGCCGGCACGCGGCACTACATGTGCACGTAAACACACGTTAAGCCAGCTGGTCATCGGCGAATCACAGGAATATTCTTAATATTTCTACGAAATATTAATTAATGTTAACAAGTCAGTCCTGTTAACAAATGCAAATGCAACTTTTTCCCCCACATAATTTTTTTTCAATTTTTTTAAATCACCTCATTATGGCCGCACCCCATTTTTTTTGGGCAAAAGTTTGGTCAAATATGTGCGGCCATTATGCGAGTAAATACGGTATTTGCTGCTATTTGGTTTGAGGCGATCACGCCATGCAGCAGCAGCAGCCGCCGGCCATACCGTGCCAAGACACTGCGGCAGAGTGACTGAGTTTTGGACGATACTGCGGCGGCCGAGTTACGTCCCCCGCAAACTTACTTTATGTGTTGATTGCGAAGGGCACAAGCCAACATTTGTAAATAATACATGATTGAATTAATACAAAACGT